>JAPQWV010004515.1:0-29368 GCA_027422505.1 Craterostigma plantagineum
AGGTCAGACTCGACACCTCGCGCGCCCATAATAATAATATACGGAAGCTTACACTAGCAGCGTTTTGACGATCACGCAACTTGCCCTGCTAGGTCGCTCTTCCGTAAGCGGTAGCCTACGCCGACAGCGTTTTGACGATCACGCAACTGCCCTGTCAGGTCGCTCCCTCCGCTGAAAATATAAAATCACGACGGTTTTTGCACCTCGGGACGTTCACGCCCGAGTAGAACAGATCGATCACGCCTGTCTGCCGTCAGGTGTCATACGAGTACCAAACCTCGACTCCTCAACGAGTCAACAACAAAAATCACAAGCATCTCATTCTCCCCACTCGACAATATCTCAAGTCAACCGTCTCAATATGGTGTAAATTTTCTCACCCCTGTGATATGATATGCATATGCTATGCATATAAACATGATAACGTATTAAAGCATGATCTACATGAAACGTGCGTAAAATATGTTAACACATAAATCACGTAATCATTTAAGCACATAGAAACACATAATTGTAGTTTACGTATTGTAGATGGATAATCCACCTACCTGTCCTCCCGCTATTGCTAAATAAGCGGTCTGATGGAATCCCTATAAGTCGATCCTCTGAATACATAAATATTACCATATCAGTATATTTACTAAACTACATAAGTTTTTCAAGTTCCTAAACCCTAATTATATAAAACCCTAAAATTTATGAAACCTAAAAATAATAATACTCCTAAAATAAATAAACCCTAAAATATTGAAAACCGTAGAAATAGCAAATTCTAAATACCGAAAATTTATTAATTAAACAAATGTCGAAATCCTTTAAAATGTCGAGACCCTCAAAACAACTATAAATGTCGAGACGAAGTCTAGATGTCGAGAGGCTTAAGCTAAATGTCGAAATCTTCTTGAAATGTCGAGCTATTGTTTCTTGAAAATGTCGAGTTCATCATTTCTTGGAAAAATATCGAATACAACCCTCACTCAAGAATAAATTAAGCATTTTCACCATATTAAATCACATATCCCAAACTGCTACATATCGACATTTTGCATAATTTGTCTCGACATCCACCCTGTAAAGTATATCGACATTTACTTAGGAGAAGGGGTGAAAACCCTTATTACCTATCGACATTTTCAATTTGCCGAGATCTTAGTTTAACAATTGTCGAAATCAACTAACAATGTCGAAACTATTCAATCGATTGCTTTAACATTAAGAAACTTAGTCATGTTCAACATTATACCTAAGCCTACCACGTGTAACTACTTTACTTCTTTTCTCAATTATCTTCATTATATATATATATATATATATATCTATATATAAATAATAAGTAGTCACATCATTTATTTGATTGTATCTATCCACATGGTCTCAAGAAGTTTCCAAGCGTTTGTATGAAATCTTCAAAGCAATGTCGACATTTTATAGACTTGAGATTTGTTAGAAGCTAAATGTCGGATATGCCACTAAAATGTCGACATCTTTATTACTAAAGGTAAGTCTCGAGATTTTTCTATATAACTGTCGACATCTTTGGGGTATAATATCATGTCGAGGACTTCTAACACAGTACTCCTTAAATTTAAACTTATTGATGTTTCATATACCAAATATCGCTAATACTCCTATCTCATCATATAAATCTAAGTAATCCTAACAAACTTCGAACTGTTTAGGGTTTTTCTTAGCATGATGGCTTCCGAAACATTCTAAGCCTCGAAAACATCTTAGAACCTTATTATAATCATATACTAACATGTTAATACCAGAAATACATTAAATACTAAATAGAAATGGTTTTATACCTTGCGTTGAAAACAACGGTCCTTAACTTTGTTAACTCTTGTGTTTGTGAACAAATTGTTGTTGAGAGCCTCTTTGTATCTCACGTTCCTCTCTTTGTTCTTAGGGTTTTCTCACTTATTACTTTATGAATCAAAGGTAGTAGATAAATACCAAGCCATCGAAAACAACCCGAGGGACATGATTTTCCTTACACTTAAGGAAACCTATTGTATATTATAGATAATTTGGGCTTTATGTTATGATTTAAATAAACAAAACATGGCCCGACTAAATATATTCCATTGCTTAAACTTTAATTCAACATTTTAACCAAGTTTTAAAATTAATTTGAATTTCTTTAGATTTTCGTGTGTCATAACTAAATCTCTTTACCACACTTCCTAATTCACAAAATCACATGGTTAATCACATCAAAGTCCCGTATTAATTTACGGGTATTACACGCAAAGTTTAAAATGAAAAATTTTATTCGCATTTTTACGTACTCGCACGATAACAAAGCATTAACACTTAGATTTAGAACGAATACGAGGGCGGGACGACGGGTCTTGACACTTTCTATTAATTTGGTTTTGGTGTGATTTCTAATGAATCACTTATTGCCTATGTATAGGCAAACACCTTCACTAATATTAATATAATAATATTATTAGTAGTAGTTGAGGTGGTGGGTTGATTACTTCACCAACCCACTCAACCTACCTATCAATCTCCCACTTGAAGATTTGATTGATGACCAATCAGATATTCACACAATTCTTCTAGCTCGCCTTTGCATGTTACTTATGTTCAGTCAATCCACATAAGGAACGACACCACATAAACTTGTCCACAGTAATTGCCTTGGTCATGTAGTCTGCCAGATTATCTGCAGTGTGAACTTTTTGCATGTCCACAGTCCCCGCTTCCACTTGTTCACGAACAAAGTGGTATTGACCCGTATGTGTTTGGTTCTTGAATGATATGTTGGATTCCTTGCAAGTGCAACGCACTCTAGCTATCACAATAGAGAACAATATTCTCCTGTTTGTGGCCGAGTTCTTCCAGCTACATCTTCAACCATATTGCCTCTTTACTGGCTTGCGTAGCTGCGACATATCCTGCTTCCATTGTTGACGTTACAACAATGGACTTCAGTTTTGAAACCCAGCTTACAGCACCGCCAGCAAGATTAATCACATATCCGTTGTGGATCTGCTTTTATCAAGTTCACATGCATAATCTCCATGAAAAAAACCATGGACAGTAAAATCTGTACCTCCGTAACATAAGGCAAGATCCGAGGTTCCCTAATATATCTAAGAATCCTCTTAACAGCACTCCAGTGTTCCCGGCCATGGCTGGACATGTATCGGCTAATAACTCCCACTGCATGGGCAATGATTGGTCTGGTACAAATCATTGCGAACATTAGACTTCCTACTGCGGACGCATATGGCAGTCGAGACATCTCTATCCTCTCATTTTCATCGGTAGGACACATCTTGAATGATAGCTTGGAATTAGCAGCAAGAGGGGTAGATATTGGCTTACTATCTTGCATGTTGAACCTCCGCAAGATTTTTTCAAATAATTCTTCTGGAAAGCCAAATCTTCCGCTTGCTTCTGTCTCGAGATATTTGCACGCCAAGGATTTTGTTTGCCGGTCCCAAGTTCTTCATTTCGAATTCACTGGCAAGTTGAGTCTTTAAGTCGGCGATACGACCTTTGTTGGGTCCTGCTACCAGCATGTGGCGACCCGACTGCCCGACTTCTCTAACTAGGATTAGTGGCGGATTTCCGCAACGTAAGCCGCGGAAGGCCCGTCTAATTAGAACTTTTCCTAAAATAATACACATTACGACAAAATGTCGTCCACATAGTCAGTCTATACAAAGATCGTAGCCCCAAATAACAAAATAGCAAAAACCCTAACGCCGCTCCACAGGTCACATCAACCACCCCGCCCTCAAAAGTCCGTGGAGCACCGCCACCAGCCGCCTCAGTCTTGACGCGTATCGGCATCAGACTCAGTACCTACAACATGTAAACACTGAGCAATTTGCCCAGTAGGTGAATAAAATGCATGTATGCAAGTGTGCACTCAATCCCAATCCCAATATCTCACATGCCATGCACACTCTTTCTTTTCCCACATTCCTATCACACATCACAATATGGGGCCCATGGTTAGGCTCAGGCGCGCAATAAATATCATGAGTTGTCACGTGATTCCACCCGTAATCAGCGGTAAGCTACGCCGGTAGTGCACTGATCGATCACGTCAATGGCCACCTACCAGGTCGTCTCTTCCACAATAAATCATGGGCAATGACGCCCGTATCCATATATATAATCATCCGGCGTTTTTGCACCTCGAACCGACCACATCCGAGTAGACAGATCGATCACGTCTGTCTCGGCCAGGTAATCTGTTAGCCTAACAAGTTGTCACAATAATCTCAATCTACCCCACTTAACAATACCTCGAATCATCACCGTATCAATACGGTGGAAACCATCTCTCAATCTGACGTGATATGCACGTGCCATTCATATAATCGTAATAACACATAAAAAACATGGTTTCACATAAAACATATAGAAATCCTGTAATCACGTAAGTCAAAGAAATCATCGAATCACATAAAGCACATAAATCACATATGTGTTTACGCATTGTAGATGGATGATCCACCTACCTTTAAATTAGTAAATTCGTAATTTCGTCCGGCGACCTAAATTTCTTTATCAAACTTCCTAACTTGCAACATTACATAATTGATTTATATTAAAATCCTGAAATCCCGTATTAAAATTTACGGGTATTACACAGCATATCGTCGACGTACAATTGACTCCTTCATAATGAGTCTTGGCTACAACAGGCTATATTCAGATCCTTGTGCATATCTCAAGAGATTTGGCTATGACGATTTCATCATGTTGCAAATCTTTTATACCAGCATCGAGGTGCTTGTTTGAGCCCGTAGAGAGATTTGATCAATTTGCAAACCAAATCTTCTTTTCCTTGTTCTTCAAAACCTTTTGGTTGAAGCATATATATTTCTTCATCGAGGTCACCATGGAGAAATGCCATTTTTACGTCCAGCTGCTCAAGATGCAAATCGAATATAGCACACATTGACAAGACCACCCTGACTGTTGTAAGACGAACCACACGGTGAGAAAATTTCGTTGAAGCCAATCCCTTCCTTCTGAGCATATCCCTACACAACCAGTCTAGCACGATAGGGCTCTACCTGGTCATCACCATTCCGCTTGATTTTATACACCCATTTGTTGCCAATGGGTTTCCTTCCTTGCGGTAATGGCACCAACTCCCATGTCTTATTTTTATAGAGAGCTTCCATTTCCTCTTGCATTGCTGAAATCCACTGACTCGTATCTGAATTATTCAGTGCTTCTTGGAAAGTGGTTGGCTCCCCATCCTCAGTTAGAAAACAGTATGCGAGATTGCTCTCTATCTCATAATCAGAGATCCGATACTTCAGATTCGACTGGGTCAAGCTCTTCGTGCGCCGGTTCAGCTTCAGAAGAATTATATTGCTCCAATTTTCGTTTCACCGGTGTAGTCCTTGTCATGCCTTTTGAACTGCTATCATTTTCGACTTGCTCTTGACCGCTATCCTCCAAGAAGATAACATCTCTGCTGATAATCACTTTGTGGTCAGTGAGATCCCACAAGCGATACCCCTTTACTCCTTCAGCGTACCCCAAGAACAGGCATTTCCTAGACTTCGGATCCAACTTTGTCGTCTCTTGGTTGTGGTACATTGCGTACGTTGAACTCCCAATAATATGGAGGTTTGAATAGTCTGCAGGTGCACCAGTCCACATTTCCATCGGTGTCCGCATCTCTATAGCAGTCGATGGGGCTCGATTCACCACATTACAGGCAGTACAGACCGCTTCCGCTCAGAACTTCTTTTCCAGGCCCGCAGTTCTCAACATAGCCCTTGTTCTTTCCAACAGGGTCCTATTCAACCGCTCTGCCACTCCATTCTGTTGTGGAGTGTACGCCGTGGTGAACTGTCTTCTGATGCCCGCACTTTTGCAGAATTCAATGAATTCTTTGCCAATATATTCCCCTCCATTATCGGACCGGAGACACTTGATTTTTCTGCCGGTGTCAAGTTCAACTCGCGCCTTATATGTTTTGAAGATAGGAAACACGCCGTCCTTCTTCTTGATTGGGTACACCCAGCATCTCCTGGAGTAGTCGTCTATGAATGATACGAAGTAGCTGGCTCCTCCCAGAGATGCAATCGGTGCTTGCCATACATCAGAGTGGATCAATTCTAGAATTTCTTTTCTAGAATTCGATGGGGGGGAACTTCAAACGATGCTGCTTGCTCACTAATGCTCGCAAAATGATAGCGTCACCATCATGAGACTGGAAGTAGATTCTTTGCGCAAGATTTTTCATGCCTTGTTCAGACATATGACCAAGTTTCTTGTGCCAAGTCATAGTGGACTTTTCATTTGAACTTGTCGTAGCAACAGATGCTTGCCCTTCTTGCAGAGTCTCTCCCTTCAGCTTGTATAGATTTGCAGCTATCTTTTCTCCCTTCATCACCACAGTGCTCCTCTGGAAACCTTCATGATCTTGTTCTCCAGTTCAATTTTGAAACCAAGATCATCAAGTTGCCCCACGGACAACAGATTTTTCTTAAAGCCCTCCACATGTCGAACAGCATGGATGGTACGCACAGTGCCGTCGTACATCTTTATTTGAATCACACCGACCTCCGACAATCTTTAGCGCTTGTTCATTGCAGCTGTAGACATACCCTTATTGATGAAACCGTTTCTTTCGAGAGGTCATGTGGAAAGTAGCTGCTGAGTCCATGAGCCATACGTCGTTGAATCTTCTATTTTCAGCGATAGTGGTTGCAGCTTCACACACCAAGGCAATTCCATCGTCGGTGGTGTTGGCGGCATTTCCTTGGGCATTGGGATTTTTATTTAGAGCCCAACAATCTTTCTTCATATGACCTTTCTTGCCACAGTGGTAACATTTTATAGTCTTCTTATTTTTGGTAACAAGGCTTTGCCGTTTTTGACTCCCACTTGGAGCAGACTCTCCGGGTCTTGTTCGTTTCCGGCTCATGTTTGGACCACGTGCTCCTGATCTTGCCCTCGTCACTGTCAACGCCTCTTGTTAGGATTATTTTATTGTGTTCAATTAATTAGGTCATCTTAATCTCCTAATTAATTTAGTGAACTGAGCTTTAATGTTTTAGAGCCTAGTGATTTTATTCTTGTAATGGGCTTACAAGGGCCCAAGTATTATATACCAACATGTGGTATAAATACTAAAACCCTAACACATAGTTAGATGTGCTTGTGTGTGTTTTTTATTCTAGAGAAATAATTTTGAGCTTCCATCTTATCCTCTCAAGCACCCCACACCATTTGCATTGATTTCTTGATCATTTGTGTGGTAAATCCATCCTAAGTTAGATTGTTTGGTGAAATACGGACCAACAAGTGGTATCAGAGCCAAGCGCGTCCGGATTTGAGCAAAAAATATTTTCTGAAACTTTTTTTATGTTCATGTTCTTCAAAAAAAAAATCTTGAAAGTTTGATATGTTTGGTATCTCGTTTGTTAAATCAAGTGTTTTGGGTTGATGGTGTTTTGATCTAAAAGGTGGAAAGTGGGTTCTGTTTTTGGCAAAAAAAATAATAATAAGTAAAAAATAGAAAGCATTAAAGCAAGGTGTCAGTGGAATTGGTGACACAGTCCTGACATTCGATTGGTGACTTATCCCATTTGATTGGTGACTCACACTCCTACTTTCGATTGGTGACTCACCTTAAGTCACTTCACTCACACAGATTCGTTGGTGAACATTCGATTGGTGACTCATCCATTGTAAGTGGTCCCTCAACGAAATTACCTCCTCTCTTGGTCTGAAATTATCAATCGAAACCCATCCATCGAAAGTCATCCATCGAAAGTGGTCACTTCACTCGAAATGCCCTATTCAAAATTATATATTTGTCTGAAATTCGGCTCTTAAGAAATTCAGACACTTTCCCACACATCAAAATTCTACCATTCCACTATCATCTCACACCAACACAAAATCGCGACACACACGATTTTCGAGATCGTCTACCCTATTTTTCAATTGCGGCTAAAATTGTGTCGCCCAAATTTTAAAATTCGGCGGGACCAAAGTACTAGAACTATACTCGAATTTCATCCGATTTCTTGCTTGAACAAAATCTGGATTAGTTAGAATTTCTTCGTCCGAGTATAGAAATATCCACCCGAGCATATCTCGCACTTAATTTTTTTTATTTTTCATTTTTCCAAATCCACAGAACGCGTTAGCGATCACGTATCCAACAATTGACTTAGGTTTTTTTTTGGCATATTATAGAGAAAGTTTTGGTCATTTTCTCGAAGTTTTCGAAATCATCACAATTTTTCAATGCACGCCAAAAATTTTCGACGTTCATTCTCTTCGATACTTCACGATACTTCTCAAGTAAACAAAACATTTCGACACTGAATTTCCAAAAGCCATTTTAATTTTAAATTAATTTTAAATGATTAATTAATATCATATTAATTTAAATGGATGCTCAAGCTAGGAAAATTGAGGAATTAGAAGCAAGACTTGCTAATAATTACTCCGTGTTGCTTAAGCAACAAGAGAGCCTAGCTTATGCTAATGAAGATTTGACCAACGCAAAGTCAAAGATCATTACCTTAGAGACTAAGTTAAAAGATAGTGAAAATAGGGTCTGCGAGATGACTAGGAATTTACGTTCTTGCGAAGCTGAGCGAAATGAAGTCTCATCAAAATATGAGACCGTCTTAGAGGAACAGAGTATGCACTCTAAGATTAAACAATTAGAGAATGTTATTTCGAATATAGGTCTAGCAGATCAAAACTCTCCTTCTAACTTAATTTCTAACGGGAAAAATATTTTACATGACCAAAGGCCTATTCTATGTGATACTCCAGAGACTCTTCGTAAATTGAAAGATTTACAAGATACTTTAAACTCTGAAAGGATATGTTTGGCGCTGAAAAGGAAAAGCTTTTAAAGGAGATTTTATATCTCAAAATTCCCCGTCTTGATCTGTTTCCAATAATTTGTCAAGTAATACATCTTCCTCGAAACAGGTGAATAAAACAAAAACTGAAAGAAGCATCCTTGTTCCTAAAACTGAGAAAACTTCTACTAATCATTCTAAGTCAATATTGACTGAAGCTGAAACGTTAAGTAAAAGTAGAGCTTTAAAATTAGCTAAGGAACAAATTAAACTTAGGAACGAGCAAGGAAAATCAATTTTATCTTCGAAATTAAAGTTGAAAATGTTCAAGATTTTTCCTCTCCCATTCCTATCAAAAGGGAAGCGTGCAAAGAAGAAGTGCCAAGCTTGAGCAAACGAACTTCTCAAATCCAAAACAATCATCATTATAGAGTGAATGATGTGAACTCTCGTAGGCAATACGACTCATCTTCCAATGACGCATATAGAGCCATAAGCTCATATACCTACTTGAAATACCCAGTCCAGATTCACTCCATAAAGCATCTTATGCGACTGGCTAGGGAGAAAATCTTTAGGTCTTCTACACCTAGGCACACATTCACCGGTTCTGAATTGTCATTTCCCTCTAAGGTTCACCAAACCTAGATTCCTAAATCACAAATCAAATTGAATAGGACTTTAAAGGATGATTTAGAATCAATATCTGAACCAAATGTGCTTAAATTGTTTTCTGCTAACAAGGGAGGACCCATCCAAAAATGGGTACCAAAGTCCCGATGAAGTTTTTGCAGTTCCCAGCATGGGTCGGTACCAAGAGAGCTGCTCTACACTCATGACTAGTATGCGACGAGGGCAGCCAAACATCCCAACGTGTATGGTATCTTGGGTTGCTCCATATACATGACTGGTAAGCGATGTGAGCAACTACGTAGGTAAATTTTATAGGCATCCCATAAGAAACTTGGCATGCATCTTGAGCTGAAAAGACAATATACCTACTTTGAAAACAATACGGTACATTATATACATGCATGATTCAGAAGAACTTTAAATGTTAAATTTTAGCATGCATATGAACTGAAATGTCTAATACCCTCTCATAGGTACATTTTCATTATGCATACACATTTAAAATATAAAACTTAAAGCTTAAACATTCACGTATGCATATAAGCTAAAATGTTAAAATACCTATTTTAGTCGTTAAATAGCGAAAAACTTACATTCTAATGCATTTTTAAAGAACAGTAATTCTTCAGTTTGCATCTGCTCTGAAAATAAATAAATACGTTCACGCTTATTTAACTGGGAGAGAACTTACATATTTAAGAGTGCATGCTTTGAGGGGGAGTATAACTCCATATTTACGAGGGAGAGTACATTATTAGGGGGAGTACATCTTAGGTGCACAATTTGAGGGGGAGAAACTTCATTTAACCCATATACATATACATATACATATACCTACTTATCTACTACTATTACGATAATATATATGTATACATAAAAAAAAGGGGAAAAGAAAAGCATAAAAAAGGCAAAAAAAATAATAAAAAAAAGGAAAAAGAAAGAAAAACCCTCTCAGACGCTTTCACCTCCCAAGACGGACTTCACTTGAAAACTCGACCCTCAAGAGTTCGAGAATTACAAAACGGTGACATCCATACACAAACACGAAGATGATCTCAACCGCCCTGCTTCGACTTGCTGATGAAGCAGCACTCACCAAAATTGACGGACGCATGGTTTCTAAGTTCCCATGGTTCAGTCAGACCAAACTGAACCTAACCCCGGAACGTAGCTGAGTGTTAGTGAAGATTTCATGTCCATAAGCCACATTCCCATTTGGCAATTCTTGACAAGACCGAAGAGCAGACGTTTTATATATTCCTCAACTCACAAAACATTCGGGCCATCCCATATAGGTGCAGGAGCTGATTTTAATCAACTCCGGGGTAGAAGTCGCCTCTTTTGGTCCAACAGCGCATGCACAACCGAGCCTTACCCACTCATCGATCTCCCAATAGATCGATGTTTCATAAAATCACGGGGAGCCGTGTAATCTATCACCGTTTCAGTTGGAAGCGGGAGATATTGAATTAAGTTGTAGTTAGCCCCACACCACTGAACTTTCTTGAACACATCGAGTCTAGGTGTCCTCACTACCTAAAAGTTTTATATTTTTAGGACACATAAACTATTTCTTATCTGGACTTCGTGACCAGATCAGAACTTCCATAGACACGTCTCTCGTAGATGTGATTCCAAGATTGGAAGGAAGTCCTACCGTTGCAACATTAAAACAACAACGGCATCCGGCCATCGTCTGCGAGCTATGCTCCTAGATCGATGTTAACGGAACGCTTCTGTGGCTCCGGTTCTAAGCCCTGTCTTCACAGGCCGCGTATCAGAGTTTAACTCTGAACTCGTGTTGACGGATTGCCATAGTGGCTCTGTCTGGATATTACCCGCACCGACCTGTCGTTTATGTCCATCTTGGACTCCTATACAAGCATGTCGATCTCGTTAACAAGGATCACCATGAGGGGGAAAGGGGATACGTATAAACAAACAGATTGGACCACCCACCATTTCCGTCGAGCGAACCACTACGAAGCCGGGCCCACCTACACTTAAAACGTCACATTCGAAGGAGCCTTGGCACATTTTAGAACACAACCCACGCTCACCATCAAATTCCGCCGCGCTTACCACGATGAAGCTGAAATTCATTGGAACCACCAATGTCACAGTCGGAAGGAGCTTTAGCACATGTTAAAAGACACCCCACACATATCTTCTTCTGGAGCCAGACATGCTTCCTCGAGGCTGAACCAGACATCTTCCTTCGACGAAGACGAATCTGGCACCGAGAAGAAGAGTTTCCGTGAGTACCAATCAACTCCACTTCTTGTCCTGACGACGCGATCTTCTTGCAAAAGACAATGCCCCATTTTGATCCATCGCATGACGATCTCCCCAACTCGATCATCATAAGGGGGAGTAGCACTAAAGCAAAATGGGAGCAACATAGCTCTCCCCATTTAAAGAGAACTCCCCAATCCCAACACAAGGTTGAACAAGTAGGGGGAGCCGCGACTATCGAAGGGAGAGCTGGAACACAAGAAGAGACTGTTACGCCTCTCCAAATCTTTAAGAGAACTCCCCAATTCCAACTAAAGGTTGACCAAATGTAGGGGGAGTTGTAACTATTGAGGGGAGAGATCGAATACAAAGAGACGATCCGGCAAGCAGCTTCGAGAAGAGAAGTTCATAACATGGCGAGCTTGGATCTCCTAAAGATGAGGTCACAAGACAAAATAAAGGAGGAGGAGATTGAAGAAGAACACGCGCACACACGCTTTCGCCACATATCCTTTGATACGTGTTCTTCGAGGACTCAGGATTATTACAAGACCAAAATGACAAGCACTAAATTGCAAATTGAACACAAAGGGGAGATTGTTAGGATTATTTTATTGTGTTCAATTAATTAGGTCATCTTAATCTTGTAATAATTTAGTGAACTGGGCTTTAGTATTTTAGAGCCTAGTGATTTTATTCTTGTAATGGGCTTACAAGGCCCAAGTATTATATACCAACATGTGGTATAAATACTAAAACCCTAACACATAGTTAGGTGCGCTTGTGTGTGTTTTTATTCTAGAGAAATAATTTTTGAGCCTCCATCTTATCCTCTCAAGCACCCCACACCATTTGCATTGATTTCTTGATTATTTGTATGGTAAATCCATCCTAAGTTAGATTGTTTGGTGAAATACGGACCAACACCTCTGTAACACCGTAAAATTAATACGGGATTATTTTTGTAATGTTCGGAATTAATGAAGATGATTTTCGAACGAAATCGAATTTTTGGGAGCGAGCCGAAATGTTGGTTGGGCCGAAATTGATTAGGAAGTCCAAGAAATAAAACATCAAATTATAGTAGAGCCCAAATTAAATTATCAAAGCCCAAGACAAGTAGTTGGCCCAAATAAATTAAATAAAGGGATAGGGACAAGCTTCCTTAAACTAAGGGAAGCCCACGCCTAGTGCCATACTTTTATTAGATATTTTGCATAAAATAATCATTATTTGGCTAAGGGAAAAACGTGGTAATTGAGAAGGAAACCTCACTTACAATCCCTTCAAACCAACGTGAATAAGGAGAAGAAAAAGGGAATTTTCTTGGCAAGCTTGATCGATTTTCTCAACCTTGGGAATTGTCTAAACGAGCTTAGGAGGTAAGGATTATACATATAACTTATCAACCCTTCATAAGTTTACGGATTTTTATATTTTACACGGCTTAGTGATGGTCGAAATTGAAGCATAGAGGGTGACGAGAGGAGCTGACTTTTGGTGGGATCAAGTCGAGCATCAAGCTAGGGAATTAGTCTAAATTAAGCATTGGAGGATAGGTAGGTGGTTTATACCCCTACAAACCCTTTTTAAAGCTATTACATTCCGTAAAATTATTAGAATTCGATTGGAAGGCTAATCGAATTTTATGTTTTTAAGTTTTTACAATTTTTGATAATTTTCGTGGTATGCTATGAATGTGTTTTGACGTGATTTCGAACTCAAAATATGAGTTCTTTGGATTGTGTGATTTAATTGATGTGTTATTCGATGAAGAACTTGTTGAATCACGTCGAAATCTGTAAAAGAGGTCGAAGTCTCATAAATGTCGAGGCCATTATTTCTGAAAATGTCGAAACCCCTTGAAAAATGTCGAGGCTATTATTTCTGAAAAATGTCGAAACCCCTTGAAAAATGTCGAGGCCGTTATTTCTGAAAAATTCGAAACCTCTTGAAAAATGTCGAGGCCTCTAACAAAAATGTCGATATCTTATACAAGATGTCGAAACTTTTATAGAATGTTGATATAATGTAAATGTCGAGACATACCAAGAAAATGTCGAGCTCTTACTTAAAAATGTCGAGTTCTAGTAAAATAGAAAATGTCGAGCTCATCATTCCTTGTAAAAGCCGAAATCATTGTAAAATGTCGTGGCACATAATTGAACAAAGAAATAAATGTCGAAATTCTTACACAATGTCGAGACTCTCAAAACAACTATAAATGTCGATATACAAACCTTAGAAATGTCGAGTCCCTTCACTATACATCTCGACTTCTATCAATTATGCAGTTCGACACCTTTGTAATAGGTAACTCGACATCTGTTATAATTCATCTCGAAATCCATCTATTAATTATGTCGACATTTTCCTACTGCACAACTTAAAATCGCCCGACTTTTACCAAATCACTTTTAATAAAATATTTTCATACTATAACATATTTTCGGGTCAACCCATACTTTAAATTATAAAAATATTATTTTTGGAATTTCAAACCATCGGACTAGTATCGGGTTTTAATAAAGTATAATATTTTACGAGTTATATGAAACGTGTGATGTGTTCATGTGATTGATTTGTATGTGCATATCACAACATACACGTGTGAGAGATTGTTGTACCGTATTTGTACGGTGACGCCTTATGGTGTCGGATGAGTGGGGTAGAGTTACCGATGTTGGTAGTCAGGTTTAGACTCGATAGGGCACCTGGTGGGAGAGGCGACACCCATCTACTCGGGATTGAGCCACCCGAGGTGCACACCACCGTTATTATATTGGCTCAGGGACGGCAGACAGATGTGAGATTCCTGTCTACCCGGTAGTGGTAGACTACTCGGGGAGTTACACCAAGGTGTAACACCGTCGGGTTGAGATTGTGTGCGGAAGGAGCGACCCGGCACGGCCGGCGTGGGCTACCGCATGATTATGGCGTACCTTGCCATGCGCGCGTGGGTGCCGAGTCTAGCCTAGGGCCCTGATATATGATGAGACGTGTGATAGGTCGAGCGTGCATATTTCATGTGTGAGGACATGGGATTGGGTTGAGTGCACGCACGCATATGCATTGCATGTTTTTACTACCACCTACTGGGCGTTTTTGCTCAGGGTTTTATTTTATAGGTGAGACTGCGCCCGACACCGATGGGTGTCAGGGTTAGCTGTAGGCGGGCTGGCGGCGGTGACTCCACGGGCTTTTGAGGGCGGAGCGGTACATGGGACGCGACCTGTGGAGAGGCGTAGTTTAGCTTAGTCGGGATAAATTTTGGGCTTCGGCCCGATGTGTAGATATGACGTTTTTTTTTGTAAAACCCGACTTTTATATATACATAATGTAAATTATTTTACTAAAAGTTTTTAATAAATCGGGTCCTCCGCGACTTCTGCTGCGGAAATCCGCTAACTAATTTAATTAGGAAGTAGGGTCGCGACAGGTGGTATCAGAGCGTTAGGTTTTAGGTTCTGAAGACCGTCCATGTACCGCCGCTCAGAAGCCGGGAGAACCAGCCTCGCCTGTAAGTGTTGTGTGCTGACGTGACTATGTGATATTTATGTGCTCACTTATGTGTTATATAGTATTTGGAAAATGTCGAGAGGAAGACCTAGACGAGAGTTCGTAGGAGAAACGAGTCGACGGGACGAACCTGAGTCCCCGACTCCTGAACACGACACAATTCGACGGCTGACTGAGTTGATACAGCGCCAGTCAGACCAGATCAATACCCTGATCAATCACCGGAGCTCATCTGAGCACCATTCCTCCCCACAACCCGATCGCGTGGAAATCATCGGGGAGAGGTTTCGCAAATTGAATCCCCCAAATTTTGCCGAGGCCGCTAACCCTACGGTGGCCGAGGACTGGATCGGCACTATTGAAGATCTGTTTATTTATAGCCGCGTGCCGAACAATGAGAAGGTGCTATGTGCCGTTTCCCTGCTTCGGGGAAGCGCGCGGTTCTGGTGGAACACCGTGAAGGTGTTAGAAGATCCTGCTACTATGTCGTGGGAGCGCTTTAGGGAACTGTTCTATGAAAAGTACTTCACTGCTCACGACCAAGAGCAGCGCATGTACGAGTTCATGAACCTGAAACAGGGGCGAATGCCAGTTGCAGAATACATTCGCAAGTTCGAGGAGTTATCCCGCTTTGCTCCTCATCTCGTAGCAACGAATGCTCTGAAAGTTACGAGATTCCTTCGGGGACTAAAGCCGGAATTCTATCGAGACCTTAGTGTGGCGGGCGTGAGACAGTTGGAATTTCGGCAAGCGACAGAGCGTGCGTTGATAGCCGAACAAGCTGAAGGAGTAGTGAGAGAAGCTCAGGAAGTGAACAGAAAGAGGGAGGCTCAACAAGGAGGTAGCAGTCAGAAGCGCCCATTCTTCGGCAATGGTCCGAAGAACAAAGGCAATCGACCGGGCCAACAGATGTGGCGCCCGAACTTTAGCCAGGGACCAACCAACGTTCCCTATCGACAGCGATGCCAACGCCACAGTGCCAGTAGTGTGGGCGAAACCACTTCGGCATCTGCTACGGACCTCGACCGACGCAGAATCTGCAGTGCTTCCGGTGCGGAAAGATGGGACACACTACACGGAACTGCACGGAGGGTCAGACTCAGTTGCAGAATCAACCACAGAAATCGATCCGACCTCCACCCGTACCTGCGAGGGTTTTCACAATAACAAACGAGGAGGCGGAGGCGAATCCAGCCGTAGTGACTGGTACGTTGAATATCTTTCACGCACCATCTTCCATTCTGATTGACTCTAGAGCCACACACTCGTTTGTGTCGGCCAGTTTTGTGACCCGGGCGGGAATATATCCTACCCCTTCATTGTGCAACTATATAGTTTCCTTGCCCCACGGAGACCCAACTAGGACGAACCTGGTAGTAGAAAACTGTCCCGTGAGAATTGAGGGTCGGGAATTGAATGTAGATTTGATAGTGATCCCGATGAATGATTACGATATCATATTCGGGATGGATTGGCTCTCGAAATATGGAGCAATCATAGACTGTGCGAAGAAAGTAGTTAGGTTTCAATCGACCGAGGGAAGGGAGTTTGAATTTTCGGGAAAGACGAACAATAAATCAATCCCTAGGATTTCTGCCTTGAAAGCTCAGCGGCTCGTAAATACGGGTTGCGAAGCATTTCTGATCTTTGCGGTGAAAGCCGAAGAATCTCCTCAGCCAAAGCTAGAGGAAGTTCCTATAGTAAAGGAGTATCCCGATGTGTTTCCCGAGGATCTCCCGGGGTTACCGCCGAATCGGGAAATTGAATTCGTAATCGATCTTGTGCCCGGAGCTGCCCCTATTTCTAAAGCCCCGTATCGGCTAGCACCGAATGAACTGCGGGAGTTGAAAGAGCAACTGGAGGAATTATTGCAGAAGGTTTTCATTCAACCCAGTTTCTCGCCCTGGGGAGCCCCGGTACTTTTCGTAAAGAAGAAAGACGGGTCAATGAGATTATGTATAGACTATCATGAACTTAATAAGATCACGATAAAGAACAAATACCCGTTGCCGAGGATAGATGATTTATTCGATCAATTACAAGGGGCAACGGTGTTCTCAAAGATCGACCTGCGTTCCGGTTATCATCAGTTGAAAATCCGTGAAAAGGATGTTCCGAAAACTGCGTTCAGCACGAGGTACGGCCACTACGAATTCTTGGTCATGCCTTTCGGGCTAACGAATGCTCCTGCCGCTTTCATGGATCTAATGAACCGAGTATTTAAGGAGTTCCTAGACCGTTTCGTTATCGTATTTATCGACGATATCCTCGTATACTCGAAAACGAAGGAGGAACACGAGGAACATCTGAGGACGGTCCTTGGAATCCTTCGGGAGAAACAGTTGTTCGCTAAATTTAAGAAATGTGAATTCTGGTTGCAACAAGTGGCATTTCTGGGGCACATCATTTCGGGGAGCGGAATTGCGGTGGACCCCAGCAAGATTGAGGCGATAGAAAAATTGGCCACGACCGACCACTCCCACGGAGGTTAGAAGTTTTCTCGGGCTTGCTGGATATTATCGAAAGTTCATCAAGGATTTTTCCAGTATAGCCTCGACGCTCACAAACCTGACAAAGAAGAATGTTCGTACAAGTGGACTGGAGAATGTGAGCAAAGTTTCCAGGAGTTGAAGAAAAGACTGACGACCGCCCCAGTCCTAGCAATACCTTCGGGTACTGAAGGATTTTCGGTATATAGCGACGCCTCGAAGAATGGCTTGGGATGCGTGTTAATGCAGAATGGGAAGGTGATTGCTTATGCCTCCCGACAGTTGAAGTCGTATGAGAAGAATTACCCCACCCATGATCTTGAACTCGCCGCGGTAGTGTTTGCTCTCAAAATCTGGCGCTATCTGTATGGAGAAAGGTGCGAGATCTTTACAGACCACAAGAGCCTGAAGTACTTCTTCACACAAAGGAGTTAAATATGAGGCAACGACGATGGCTCGAACTGGTGAAGGATTACGACTGTGTGATTAACTATCACCCAGGAAAAGCTAACGTGGTCGCAGACGCGTTGAGCCGGAAAGTTGTGAATACCGAATTGTGCCAACTCGGAGTTGAAGTAATCCACTTCGGGGAGATTGAGACGAGATTGGCAGCGTTGACTCTCAAACCGACGCTGTTAGATCGAATCATCGACGCACAAAGGAAAGATGAATTATACCTAAAAATTCGGGATGGACGAGATAAAGATGTTCCGTCGGAGTTCGAATTCCGAGAAGACGGGAGCTTACGGTTCAGAAGTCGGTTGTACGTGCCTAAAGATGAAGAAATCCGTCGAACGTTGATGACAGAGGCACATACGACGACCTACTCGGTACATCCTGGTGCCACGAAGATGTATCGAGATTTACGAATGAATTACTGGTGGCCTGGAATGAAAAGAGATATTGCTGCTTTCGTAAGCAGATGTCTGACTTGTCAGCAGATCAAAGCAGAACATCAAAGGCCGGCAGGAATGCTACAACCGTGGACGTTCCTGAATGGAAGTGGGACCACATAACAATGGACTTCGTCGTCGGATTACCCAAGACGGTGAAAGGGCATGATGCAATCTGGGTAGTCGTTGATAGATTAACGAAATCTGCCCATTTTCTACCGATCAACCAGACATATCCCATGGAGAAGTTCGCAGAACTGTACATTCAAGAAATAGTGAGACTACATGGGATTCCAATGTCGATCGTTTCCGATCGCGACTCGAGATTTCTATCTCAATTCTGGGGGAGCTTACAGAAGGCTTTAGGGACCAAACTGTCGTTTAGTTCAGCCTATCATCCCCAGACGGACGGGCAATCGGAAAGAACGATCCAGACGCTCGAAGATATGTTAAGAGCGTGTGTTCTGGATTTCCGAGGAAGCTGGAGTAAATACATCCCGTTGATCGAATTTTCGTATAACAACAGCTTTCAAGTGACGATCGGGATGGCACCTTACGAAGCCTTGTATGGGCGTAAATGCCGATCCCCAGTACATTGGGATGAAATCGGCGAGAAGGCGTTATTAGGTCCTGAAATGGTTCGTGAGATGACCGAAGCTGTTAGTAAAATTCGGGAGAGGATGCAAACGGCCCAAAGTCGTCAGAAGAATTACGCGGATAAAAGACGAAGGTCGTTAGAGTTCAAAGAAGGTGATCAAGTTTTCCTCAAGATATCACCTATGAAGGGCGTTAAGCGTTTCGGACGAAAAGGAAAGTTGAGTCCGAGATACATAGGCCCCTTCCATATTTTGAAAAGGGTCGGTGAAGTAGCATACCAGCTAGAACTGCCTACTTCACTAGCACAAGTCCATGACGTCTTCCACGTATCTACGTTACGGAAGTACGTTCCAGATCCGAGTCATGTGCTACGAAGTGAGACGCTTCATCAACAATTGAGACCGGACCTAAGCTATGAAGAAAGGCCGATAGAGATTTTAATGTACGAGGTGAAGCGACTTCGAAATAAGAACATCCCCCTAGTAAAGGTCTTGTGGCGGAACCAGACAATGGAGGAAGCCACTTGGGAGCGAGAAGATGAGATGAGAGAAAAGTACCCCGAGTTGTTTACGACGACTTAAATTTCGGGGACGAAATTCCTGTAAGGGGGGGGAGGATGTAACACCCATAAAATTAATACGGGATTATTTTTGTAATGTTCGGAATTAATGAAGATGATTTTCGAACGAAATCGAATTTTTGGGAGCGAGCCGAAAATGTTGGTTGGGCCGAAATTGATTAGGAAGTCCAAGAAATAAAACATCAAATTATAGTAGAGCCCAAATTAAATTATCAAAGCCCAAGACAAGTAGTTGGCCCAAATAAATTAAATAAAGGGATAGGGACAAGCTTCCTTAAACTAAGGGAAGCCCACGCCTAGTGCCATACTTTTATTAGATATTTTGCATAAAATAATCATTATTTGGCTAAGGGAAAAACGTGGTAATTGAGAAGGAAACCTCACTTACAATCCCTTCAAACCAACGTGAATAAGGAGAAGAAAAAGGGAATTTTCTTGGCAAGCTTGATCGATTTTCTCAACCTTGGGAATTGTCTAAACGAGCTTAGGAGGTAAGGATTATACATATAACTTATCAACCCTTCAATAAGTTTACGGATTTTTATATTTTACACGGCTTAGTGATGGGTCGAAATTGAAGCATAGAGGGTGACGAGAGGAGCTGACTTTTGGTGGGATCAAGTCGAGCATCAAGCTAGGGAATTAGTCTAAATTAAGCATTGGAGGATAGGTAGGTGGTTTATACCCCTACAAACCCTTTTTAAAGCTATTACATTCCGTAAAATTATTAGAATTCGATTGGAAGGCTAATCGAATTTTATGTTTTTAAGTTTTACAATTTTTGATAATTTTCGTGGTATGCTATGAATGTGTTTTGACGTGATTTCGAACTCAAAATATGAGTTCTTTGGATTGTGTGATTTAATTGATGTGTTATTCGATGAAGAACTTGTTGAATCACGTCGAAATCTGTAAAAGAGGTCGAAGTCTCATAAATGTCGAGGCCATTATTTCTGAAAAATGTCGAAACCCCTTGAAAAATGTCGAGGCCATTATTTCTGAAAAATGTCGAAACCCCTTGAAAATGTCGAGGCCGTTATTTCTGAAAAATGTCGAAACCTCTTGAAAAATGTCGAGGCCTCTAACAAAAATGTCGATATCTTATACAAGATGTCGAAACTTTTATAGAATGTCGATATAATGTAAATGTCGAGACATACCAAGAAAATGTCGAGCTCTTACTTAAAAATGTCGAGTTCTAGTAAAATAGAAAATGCGAGCTCATCATTCCTTGTAAAAGCCGAAATCATTGTAAAATGTCGTGGCACATAATTGAACAAAGAAATAAATGTCGAAATTCTTACACAATGTCGAGACTCTCAAACAACTATAAATGTCGATATACAAACCTTAGAAATGTCGAGTCCCTTCACTATACATCTCGACTTCTATCAATTATGCAGTTCGACACCTTTGTAATAGGTAACTCGACATCTGTTATAATTCATCTCGAAATCCATCTATTAATTATCTCGACATTTTCCTACTGCACAACTTAAAATCGCCCGACTTTTACCAAATCACTTTTAAATAAATATTTTCATACTATAACATATATTTTCGGGTCAACCCATACTTTAATTATAAAAATATTATTTTTGGAATTTCAAACCATCGGACTAGTATCGGGTTTTAATAAAGTATAATATTTTACGAGTTATATGAAACGTGTGATGTATTCATGTGATTGATTTGTATGTGCATATCACAACATACACGTGTGAGAGATTGTTGTACCGTATTTGTACGGTGACGCCTTATGGTGTCGGATGAGTGGGGTAGAGTTACCGATGTTGGTAGTCAGGTTTAGACTCGATAGGGCACCTGGTGGGAGAGGGCGACACCCATCTACTCGGGATTGAGCCACCCGAGGTGCACACCACCGTTATTATATTGCTCAGGGACGGCAGACAGATGTGAGATTCCTGTCTACCCGGGTAGTAGTAGACTACTCGGGGAGTTACACCAAGGTGTAACACCGTCGGGTTGAGATTGTGTGGCGGAAGGAGCGACCCGGCACGGCCGGCGTGGGCTACCGCATGATTATGGCGTACCTTGCCATGCGCGCGTGGGTGCCGAGTCTAGCCTAGGGCCCTGATATATGATGAGACGTGTGATAGGTTCGAGCGTGCATATTTCATGTGTGAGGACATGGGATTGGGTTGAGTGCACGCACGCATATGCATTGCATGTTTTTACTACCACCTACTGGGCGTTTTTTGCTCAGGGTTTTATTTTATAGGTGAGACTGCGCCCGACACCGATGGGTGTCAGGGTTAGCTGTAGGCGGGCTGGCGGCGGTGACTCCACGGGCTTTTGAGGGCGGAGCGGTACATGGGACGCGACCTGTGGAGAGGCGTAGTTTAGCTTAGTCGGGATAAATTTTGGGGCTTCGGCCCGATGTGTAGATATGACGTTTTTTTTTTTGTAAAACCCGACTTTTATATATATACATAATGTAAATTATTTTACTAAAAGTTTTTAATAATTGGGTCCTCCGCGACTTCTGCTGCGGAAATCCGCTAACTAATTTAATTAGGAAGTAGGGTCGCGACAACCTCTGCCTGTTGGGACATTGTCAACTTGTCTTCTTTGTTTTCGCACCGACTTTCTTCTTCGAGAACCGCAGCTGTAATATTGTCGAAGATAAATTTTCCTGCAGCTTGATTGTTGCTCAGATTGATGACGAGTTGATCGTAGGAGTCTGGCAGGCTTTGAAGCAGAAGCTCAGCACGTTCACTTGGCTCTATTTTGTAGTCCAATTCTTTAAGTTGAGAGAATAGAGTATTCAACTTGTTGATGTGCTCGGTCATTGAAGAAGATTCTTCCATTCGTAGATGGTATAATTTTTCTTTTTAGGAAAATTTGGTTGTGGAGTGACTTGACTTGATACAGCTTCTCTAGATGATCCCAGATTGCTTTGGCACTAGTTTTCTCTTCGACACTTGATAATATATCATCCGCTAATGTCAGATGAATATTGGCGATGGCCCTCCCATCTATCTTCTTCCACTTGGCATCACTTGTAATTGTTGTTGGTTTGCCAGTGATCGCATCCAGACAATTTTTTTTGAGTAAAATTGCCTTAATCCTTATTTTCCACAGTGAGTAGTTTCTCCCGTTGAATTTCTCAATTTCATTTTTAGCTGCCATTTTCCCACGTCGCTATCGTCCGAGAAATTCAACAGTCCATCCAAATAGTACTGATTAGATAATTTGCAGAAAGGGTAGCAACCAGCATTCAAGACAAAATTACACTTCTAAGTAAATTCCCAGATGAGATCTGGTTGGGTCACTATGTGTCCCGCTTGGCACCAGCCACCTAGACAGAACTTACTTACACAGTCTATTACCACAGCTTGCCAAAAAAACTCTTCCGTAACGATAAACCTTTTCGATATCCTTTCTGATGTGGAAGATCAGACAAGCTGCAACCACAGAGCATAATCGGAATATCGATCAGGGCTGGCTCTGATACCACTTGTTGCGAAATGGACAGCGAAACGATATTGGACATGACTGTGGGGATAAATGGAACATGGGAATTTATGTGGAAAATCCCTTTTTACTTGGGGTAAAAAACCACGGGCGAGGTAGAAATATTATTACTTGGGTAAAAATAGGGGTTACAACCTCTCAACCTATAAAGGAGAAAACACACACTATCTCTCTTTATAGTTGGAGCAAATACCGAACAAACCCTCAATATTTCTCTACCCTCTATTTCTTTCCTCCCTCTCTTTCTATTAATTTTGGTTTTGGTGTGATTTCTAATGAATCACTTATTGGCTATTTATAGGCAAACACCTTCACTAATATTAATATAATAATATTATTAGTAGTAGTTGAGGTGGGTGGGTGGATTACTTCACCAACCCACTCAACCTACCTATCATTACATTCCGTAAAAGTGTTAGAATTCGATTGGAAGGTCATTCGGATTCATATTTAAGTTTTATGATTTTATGAATTTACGTGGTATGCTATTATGTGTTATGGCGTGATTTTGAACTCAATATATGAGTTCTTGAGTTGATGATTGAATGTGATGTGTTTGTGGGATGAAGAACGTGTTAGAATTTCTTGAAAATTTAGGGTTTTATATGAAGATGAGTTCGATAGAACAGTGAATCGGGCAATTTGTAGAATCAGACGATTTTTACGAGTTTGCGGGCCTTTGTTTAATTTGTGAATTGGGCGAAAACGATTTTAAGAGACAGAAAAATCGGCCCAATTGGATTTCGGGTCGCGAAAGTGTTTCGCGGGCCCAAGTATTTTGCGATGTGTGTGTGTGAAATAGATTTCGCGGGCCAGGATTCGAGTTTCGCGGGCTGAAGCAATTTGCGAGTTGTGAGAAGCGTCGCGGGCTGATTTTGGGTTTCGCGGGCCTATTTCAAATCGCGGGGTGATTCCTGTGAGAGGAGTCGGGCTTCTCGCAGGCTTAAAATTGGGCTCTATGAATCGGGCAATTTTCACGAATGGCTGAAGCTTTCGCAAATTTGAGTGTTGACGTGCTGTTTCGCGGGTTGACTTAATTTAAATCAGGTGATTTCGCGAATCGGCGGTTGACCCGATTGTTTCGCGGGTTGGCCAAGCTTTTAAATGTGGGTTTCGGGCGATTTCGATTTTGGCTTTGACCGATTTTGGTGTGTATTGACCACGGATTTAATTTTGGGCTTTTGCCCTATTTCAGGCCCAATATATTTAACTAAAATTATTTTCCGCCCAAATCAATTTTAAAATAAAATATCTTCGTACTATAACTTATATCTTCGGGTCAACCCATATTTTAAATTATAAATATTATTTTGGATTTTAAAACATTCGGCCTAGGTTGATAATTATACGAGTTAGGTAGTTTGGGTGTATGTGTTACATGTGCTTGAGTTTTGTGTGCATGCACGTGTGAGAGTGATGATGTATCGTATCTGTACGGTGACACCTTACGGTGTCGGTTGAGTGGGGGTAGGAGTGACCGTTATTGGTCGTCAGGGTTAGACTCGCGTAGCACCTGGTGGGAGAGGGGGTTTGCGACACCCATCTACTCGGGATTGAGCCACCCGAGGTGTACACCACCGGATATTATTTGGCTCAGGGATGGCTGGCAGGTGTGAGATTTCTGTCTACCGGGTTAGTGGTATACTGCTCGGGGAAAACCGTCGGGTTGAGATTGTGTGAGGAAGGAGTGACCCGGCACGGCCGGCGTGGGCTACCGCATGGTTATGGCGTTACTTTGCCATTGCGCGCGTGGGTGCTGAGTCTAGCCGAGGCCCTGTTATGTATTGAGTGGTGACGTAGGTTGACCATGCATTTTCATGTTGTGAGGACATGGGGTTTGGGTTGAGTACACGCACGCATACATTGCATGTTTTTTACTGCCACCTAATGGGCATTTTTTGCTCAGAGTTATACTTTTCAGGTGGGACTGAGCCCGACACCGATGGGTGTCAGGGTTGAGTTTTATGCTGGCTGGCGGCGGTGACTCCACGGGCTTTTGAGGACGGAGCGGTATACATGGGACGCGACCTGTTGAGAGGCTGTGTAGTTTTGTAAAACCGACTTTACAATATATATGTATATTTTTTCTTTAAAACGTTTTCAATAAATCGGGTCCTCGCGACTTTCGTTGCGGAAATCCGCCAACTAACGTAATTAGGAAAATAGGTCGCCACATAGGCAGAGAGAACGAAGGGAGGAAACGACGACGATCTAAGAGGTATCAAAATGAGTATTTATACTTTCAAGGGAAGAGTGACCCGAAGACTATATTGAATGGGAGGCCAGGTCAAGAAAATATTCTCGCTCCACCTACTCCTAAAAAAGAATGTTCAGATCGCATCACTTGAATTCCCAAGTATGCATTAGCTTGCTGGGACAAACTGGTGGCGACAAGGCGAAGAAATCGCAGATGACCAATCAGAATGTGGCCCGAGATGAAAGCGATATTGAGGAAGCAATTTGTTCCCCTCATTACTATCGTGAGTTGTACAACAGGCTACGAAGCATGGTGCAAGGATCGAAGAGTGTCGAAGAATATTACAAAGAGTTTGATACGGCGATGACAAGAGCTAATGTCGAGGAAGATTCGAAGCTACCATGGCTCAGTACTTACAGGGTTAAGGTGAGAGATTGCCGACATCGTTGAGTTGCAGCACTATCTTGACATGGAGGAGATGCTATACATGGCCGAAAAGGTAGAGCGGCAACTAAGGAGGAAAGACAATCGATAAGTTGACTCCATGGAAAAATACTAGTCACCCGAAGCGAGATACTGAAGTCGAGAAGAAATCAGAACCAAAGAAGAGAGATCATAAAAACTTCTCGAAAGTGAATCAAGTAAGGGAATTTCTTCTCGTGTGCATGTTTTAAGTGTTAAGGAAAGGGCCACATCGCATCGCAATGTCCAAACACGAAAACCACGGTCATGCTCGATGAGGTACATACGTAAGTGAGGGTGATAGCGATGCGGAAGAAGAACATGAAGATGAAGGCGAACAACACGAATAAAGTTGTGACGAGCTTCTTGTTACCATGAGGGCTTGAATGTACAAGTAAAAGAAGACGACTCACAGAGACATAACATCTTCCATACCCGATGCAAGGTCCAGAAAGGTATGCATGATGATAATTGATGGCGGGAGTTGCACTAATTGTGTTAGTTCATACCTTGTAGAGAAGCTTGGGTACCTTGGTCAGACATCCATCTCCATATCGGTTGCGGTGGCTGAACGATAGTGGCGAGATAAGGGTCAATCGACAAGCCTAGTGAAGTTCTCGATCGGCAAGTACGAAGACGAGGTTTTGTGCGATGTTGTGCCGATGAGTGCTGGTCATATATTGCTTGGACGTCCTTTGGGAGTTTGATCGTGACGCTGAACACAAGGGGAATACGAATACATACAAGATTGTCCACAGAATAAGTCGTACACGCTTGTTCCATTGACACCACAACAAGTTTACAAAGAGCAGGTCAAGATGAGCGAAAAAAAACAACACGATAGTAGAGAGAAAGAAGAAGCGAATGAGGAAAAGAATAACGAAAAAGATGAGGGAAAGAAAAAGAAAAAAATATGAGAAAAGAAGCCGAAAGCGAGTGAGAAAAAAGGCGCTTTCTTCGCTTGCATGAGAGATGTTGATAGGGCCATGGCTTCTCACAAGCCAATTTACCTTCTCTTACTTAGCGACGTTATTTCTAACGACCGTCCGAATTCCATACCTTGGAAATCATGGATGTTTTTAAAGATTTTGCAGATATTTTGCCCGATGAAATGCCAAACGAGCTACCGCCGATTAGAGTGATCGAGCACCAGATTGAATTCCTACCTGGATCACCCATACAAAACCGACCCCCTATCATGCAAATCTGGAGGAGACAAAGACTTACAAAAACAAGTTGAGGAGTGCTTTCGAAAGGGTAATTCCGCGAGTCCCTTAGTCCACGCGTTGTCCCGCTAATTCTCGTCCCGAAGAAAGATGGTATGTGGCGTATGCGCATAGATTCTCAAGCTGTTAATAAGATTACTATTAAGTACCATCATCCGATTCCTAGGCTAGATGATATGCTTGATGAGCTATAGGGTGCCCGCGTGTTTTTGAAAATTGACTTGAAATTTGGTTCTCATCAAATCAGAATGAAAGAAGGCGACAAGTGGAAAACTCTTTTAAAACAAAATTGGGCCTCTATGAGTTGTTTAGTTTGCTTTTGGTCTAACGAACGCCCCTAGCACTTTCCACGCGACTTATGAACCATGTGCTACGACATTTATTGGTAAATTTGTTGTTGTTTATTTTGATGATATTATCGTTTATATTAAAGCATGGTAGATCATATTGAGCATATTAAACTCCTGCTTACCATCCTTAGAAAAGAAAAATCATATGCTAATGCTAAAAAGTGCATGTTTTGCATGGAAGAAATTATTTTTCTTGGGTATGTAGTAGTGCTAATGGTTTGGCGTGTTGATGAGACAAAGGTAAAAGCGATTCATGAGTGGCCCGACGCCTACCATTGTATCTGAGGTGAGATCTTTCCATGGGCTTGCAAGTTTCTACCGTCGATTTGTTAAGAAGTTTTCGACGAAGGCAACCCCGCTTAACGACTTGGTAAAGAAGAAATGTTAATTTGAATGGGGTGACAATCAACAAAAAGCCTTCGAGGAACTTAAGCACGACTTAACTCATGCTCCTATCTTAGCCTTACCTGATCTTTCTAAAACTTTTGAGATTGGATGCTTCAGGTGTAGGTATTGGTGCAGTGTTACTTGAACGAGGAGACCGATCGCCTACTTTAGTGAAAGCTTAACAGAGCCACTTTGAATTACCCGACTTACGATAAAGAGTTGTATGGCTGTTGTGAGGTCATTGGAGACGTGGCTGCATTGTCTCTTGCCAAAGGAGTTCGTGATTCATACTCATGAATCAATAAAGTGTCTAAAGGGCCAGAAGAATCCCCACAAGAGGAATGCAAGTGGATTTCTTTATTGAGGCATTTCCTTACGTCGTTCAATACAAAAAAGGTAAACAAAATGTTGTTGCCGATGCACTCTCACGAAGGTACTCTTTGATTACTACTTTAAGTGCGAAATTGTGGGCTTCGAATTTATTAAAGACTTGTATGAATCTGATCATGATTTTTTAAATTTTCTAAGGCATGTGAGAAAGGAGCTTTCAACAAGTTTATCGACATGAAGGTTTTTTGTCTAAAGAAAATAAAATGTGCATTCTTCTTGTTCGTTAAGAGAACTTTTAATTTGTGAAGCTCATAGTCGAGGTTCAATGGGTCATTTTGTTATCTTGAAACTATTGATATATGCGTGAGCATTTTTTTGGCCTACATGAAAAAAGATGTTGAAAGGATATGTGACCGGTGTATTGATTGCAAGCGTGCTACGTCCACCTCCCTTCCTCACGGTTTGTATACTCACTTCCTATTCCTATTGTCCATGGACCGATATTTCTATGGATTTTATCCTTGGCTTACCTCGTTCACAAACGAGGAATGGATTCAATTTTTTGTATTGTTGTGATCGGTTTTCAAAAATGGCCATTTCATTGCTTGTAAAAAGACTAACGATCGTGTCGGACAGGGACGTAAAGTTTCTTAGCTATTTCTGGAAAACTCTTTGGATAAGATGGAAACAAGCTTTTGTTTTCCACCCACAAGTCACCCACAAACGGACAGCCAAACCGAGGTAACAAACTGCACTTTGGGGGCTTTGCTTAGTGCAATATCAATAAAAACTTGAAGGGTTGGGAGGTGTTTTGCCTATTGCTGAATTTGCATTACATACTTTGACTAAGTTTTCTCCTTTTGAGCTCATATATGGCTTTAATCCATTGACTCCTTTAGATCTTTCCCCTTGCCTACTAGCAAACATTTTAGTCTAGATGGAGAAAAGAGGCAGCAGCAGTAAAGAAACTTCACGAGCAAGCACAAGTCCATATCGAGATGCGAACTATGCAATATGCGAAGCAGGCGAAAAAAGGCCGAAAGAAGATAGTATTTGACCCGGTGACTGGGTTTTGGTGTATATGCACAAGGAAAGGTTTCCTGCATCTAGACGAACCAAGCTACATCCTCAGCGATGGACATTTTCA
>JAPQWV010004516.1:0-29330 GCA_027422505.1 Craterostigma plantagineum
AAACAGGTTAATTAATGCCATTATATTTTTCAAAATTGATTAAAATCGGTTCCGGCAAATACAAATTGATGAAAAAGATAGATATAAAAACTACCTTTACTGTTCCAATAGGACAATCCGAATGGAACATCATGCCTTTTGGCCTAAAAATGCTCCTTCTGAATTTCAAAATATAATGAATGATATTTTTTATTCCTTATAGTAATTTTAAATTGTCTATATAGATGATACTTTAGTATTTTCTAAAGATATTGAAACTCACTTTAAACATCTTGATATTTTTAAGAAAATTATTATTCAAAATGGATGGTTATATCTAGTCAAAAATGGTTTATTTCAAACTAAAATACGATTTTTAGGTCATAATATGAAAAAGGAAATATTAATCCAATAATGAGGTATTGAATTGCATCAAAATTTCCGGATCAAATTTAGATAAAACTTAGCTCAAAGATTTCTAGGAAGTTTAAATTATATTCTCCTTATTATAAAAATCTTGCTATTGACACATCTTTTTATACGATAGATTTAATAAAATTCCTGTCAGTGGACAAATAGTCATACTGAAGCAGTTAAAAAAAATTAAAAGCAAAGTTACTCATTACCTTGTCTTATGCTTGCTAATTCTAATTGGAAAAAGGTTATTGAAACCGATGCTCTGATTTAGGATATGGTGGAATTTTAAAACAAATTCTCCAGATAAAAGAATATTTAGTTAGATTCCATTCGGGGGGAAATGGCTAGTGCTCAGAAAAAATTATGCTACTATTGCAAAAGAAGTTCTTGCTATAATTAATGCGTTTTAAAATTTCAAGATGATTATATAATCAAAAGTTTTAATAAAAACAGATTGTCAAGCTGCAAAAATTATGTTATGAAAGACTTTAAGCATGATCTCTAAAACAAATGTTTGCAAGATGGCAAGCTCATTTAGCTCCATTCGATTTTGAAATAATTATGAAAAAGGAAGTGATAATAGCTTCCAGATTTTCTTAAACGAGAATTTATTCAATGAATAATTTTGCAGGAATGTCCCAATATGGGCAAGACTATCCCTCTAATAGAGGTGGTAGAGATGGTAGGCCTATTGTTCAGCAGGGCAATAGGAAATTATTCAGAGAGAATTTTTCTCTTCGTCTTGCGAGCAACATGAGGTCTCAAGATCAAAAAAATGTACAAGAATTCCTGAACAAAAAGCTCAAAAAGGTACGACTTCATATGCTAAAATTGTAGCAGATGACGAATCGATGACCAAGAATTTATTTATGAGCAAAATTCACATAAAGAAGTTATACTCTTTTAAGTGAAAATGATTTAAAATGGAAAGATCAACCTGGACCTTAATGGAAAGGTATCTTGATACAACAGCATATGCGGGAGGATATTTAAAATCGGATGAATTATGAAAATCTTCTCAAGTTCACAGAATCATGTGAATTTGATCACTTTGTTACTGGAAACCAGAAAGTTATAACTTCAGCAAGATCATTATTAAGAGGATTATATCTCCTAAAGCATGTGCAATTCACCCAATGAAGGATAAGGAATATTTTCAATCCAGAATTAAAGGTTCCAGTTAAAGTCAATTATTGGGATTATATCCAAGCTTTCATAGAGTTTTCTTATATGAAAATATTAAGAAAAAGCATTCTTGGTGGATCAAGATATGTTCTGATGTTTATAAGCAGGAAATTCCTACTTGGTTTTATAATTGGTGGTTATCTTACGGAGCCACAGTAACATTCTTAAAGAAACTATTCTCAGGATTATATACTGAGTGGGTCAAAGTTCGCCAGCTCTAATAGAGGCCCAACATAATAATAATGGATTGAAGGAATGGCTTCAATGCATTTTTATATTGAGTATAGTATTCATGGATTCGGAAAAGGGCTCCTGAAGTTGGTCACAACCACAGAATATACCTTGTTTATGGAGAACTTTTTATACAAAGTTCTGGAAGAAAATGATCAGAAATTGATGACAAGGGGAATATGAAGGACATCAAACAACTGATAAAATTAAAGAAAAGGTTGTTCATTATAAAGATCAGATCGAAAAAAGACAGCAACGAGAATCTCCTAGCCCATTTGAAATCCTTTCTAGAAGATTAAATATTCAGAAGGGAAAATTATCTAAAGAACAAATTCTGGTCGAATATATGGAAGAAATTAAAAGGACATTGGAAAATATTTTGGAATCGATATGACTGATGTGTCTATGGGAACTTCTTCTAAAGACGAAAGATTTTTGCCAAGCAGGAGAAGCTCAAGACCATTTGAAATGATGATTTACTATCTTTTCAAGATGCCATTGATAATGTCACTGAAGGAACTTTAAAAGAGATGAAAGGAAAGATTAAGGAATGACGAAGCATCCACAACAATGAAGACAAAATACTTTACTTTCATAAAGTATTGGCGGACAGAATAATGAAACAAGTTGGAGGCTAGCTGGAAGCATAATTCCTTCTCTTTTGTCATTTTTACTTTTGTTGTCTTTAAATATGGCTTCGGCAATAAGTTGTGTACGCGTTGGTTTTGCACTCTTGTAATATTTCACTCTTCCTCTGTAAAATAAGTCGAAGAAATAAAAGTCGGGTTTTGCATCTACTTTTGTTTCAAGTAAGTTTATCCTCTTATATTTTTATTTGATCAAGCCTTAATGGAAGGCTAAACTTAAACGTGTTAAACTACACCAAGATGCCGTAGTACCTTAAACATGGTTTTATATCATATTTATTTATATATTAATATGATGGATTTAATAACGATTAAAAGAATTAAATTTTGGATAAAGGTTGTAATAAAATTGAATTTTGATTAATTTATGTCGGCTCTTGGCAAAGCTCGTGTGTTGCCAAAAGGAAGGCGTTTGAGGGCAATGGCTATTACCGATTGAATTAATTGAATGAAAATTTTAATTATGTAAAAGTCATTGTATTCGACGATTTAATTCTAATAATCACAAAAAATATTTTAATTTGATGAATGGTATATGGTTGAACTGCCTAATGTTGGAACTACTATTAATGTACAATTAATATATTGCATAGCTTGCTATGCAAATTAGTAGTCTTGGGCTAAATTGTAATTAGTCATTGTATAGGACTACATGTGTAAATATACACGAGGTGGTATATATAAGTGAACTCCTAAGAAAATTAGGAGTGCGGTTAGTATGGTTTTACGGATCGAAAAACCGAAGAATTGGAATTTTAGAGAGAAGATTTTGCACCAACTTAATTGTTCTTCAATCAAATTCTCTCTCAAGCTTCAAGGTAAATCTATGCTTTAACTTTTGAATTGATTAGATTTACAATCCGTTCTTAGTAGATTCGATCTAGGTGGATATTAGGGGTCCTAACAGTTGGTATCAGAGCCGAGCGTGTTAGGATTTGAGTCGAAATTAGGATCGAATTTTGAAAATTGAAAAAAAAAAATTTTGCGAGTACTGTTCATCGCGAAAAATTACTGCTCATCGTGAAATTGGCACTGTTCATGGCTGATTTTCAGTCTGGTTTTTCTTACTTCGACTGTTTTGATGTTCTGAGGTTCGATTGTGTGTTTCTAATGATCTGAGCTTGTGTATCGTTCGATCGAACAACAAATTTAGCGAATTTTGAAAAACTTATCGAAATTGTTCTTCGGAGCTTCATTATGATTTTCTAAATTTGAGACTGATTTTGCTTGGATTGTGCTGAATTGGAGTGTTATTCTTGTCAATTGCATGATTTCGATCGATATCTACCCGGACTTTGTATGAACTGATTTGCTGTTTGCGTTCGGATTTATAAAGAAATTGCATTTTCATGTTCTTCGTAAAATTCATTATGATTTCTTAAATTTTGACATGTTTTGCTGTTTTCAGGCTTTGATTCTGTGTTTAAAACTGTTATTATATGACTTTCCGATCAATAAACCATGCTTAATTTGCATTCTTAATTGCTTTGAGTTGAATTCTGAATTTCTGCAAGTGTTCGTAAGCCTCGCTGATAGTTTTCCATTTTTACTGTTTGAGAGTACATGAGCGGAAAATGAGTAGCGAGAGAAATTGATGAGCGAGAAATTTAATCATCGAAAATAGGTACTGAGCAAGATTTGATCGAGAACAATTGACTAATGATCGCAAACAGTAATGGTCGATATTTTTTAACGATCGCAAAATCGTTCGTTTTTACGGCGAGAGAGAAAAAATAGGTCAACAAACAATTTAACATCCGATAACCAATAGAAATATAGCGATTTCACTCTACATTGATTGCTTTACGTGGTTTCAATACTCACAAACACAAGTCCATCATTTGATAACTCATTGCACTATCATTTTGTAATCATTACACATCACGTGCACTATCATGTTCAAATCTCAACATTACTTTTGAAAGCATCGAAAAACTTTTGCTTTCATACCATTGAAAACTATTTTTCATAGCAGTCGAAATTTAATTTCTCTTCTCTCACAGATCTCGCAAAAACAATAAACCCTTTGATCTTTTATAAGCGTGCGAAAAACATACAGCATAAAAATTATTATGAAAAATTGGCTGCAACAGATCTGATCGAAAAACTACTAAACAGCCATCGAAAAAGGTTTTCTCTTTCATTAAAACAGTTGAAGTTTTCTTTACCGAGAAACTAAAAAATATTAAAGAAAAAAATACCTCATCGAAATACTTTAGCAATCGGAAAAAAAAACTTAAGTGAGGTAAAACATACTATCGAAAACAGTAACCAATCGTAAAACGTAACAATCGAAAATTATATCAAACACAAAAAGCATTCGAAAATTTCAAAGCTAAAATGCTTCAATATTCAAAGCAAAACATATTCGATATTAAATGGCCACATTATAGAAAAAGCTTTTATTAAATTTTAATCAAACCTTATTAAACCAAAAAACTTTTCGAAACAAAAATTTTAAAAGCCAAATATTCCAATCGATATAAAAAAAAATCCATAAAACACGTCAACGATCAAAATATCCAACCCAAAATTAAACTACAATAAAAACATTACGAATCCAACTATAAAGAAATTACAAGACGAAGTAAAAAATATTACAAGACAAAGTAACTGAGCTAAATCGTCTCGACTCAAATCAACTCAGTGGAATGAAGTCACTGAACAATATGAGATTTCCTAACATATCGCAATATCTGGTACACTAGAGTTATCTCTTAGAGAAAATTATTGCGGAAGCTAATAGAAACTAACACATCCTCTCAGGAGGCAGTGATTCCTAACTCTAATGTTTAACATGTTAGAATCCTGCAAACTTGATAGGCTAACATGAAAAATGAGCGAAAAAGTACAAGAGAGTTAGAGGACGAATTAACGAAGTCTAAGGAGGAAATAGCTAGTCTCAAACTCAAATTAGAAGCTCTAATGCGGAAAATAGATGAACTAAAAGAGCTGAAATTAGTGAGACTAAGACGCCACAATTAGAGAAGCATAGCTCGGTAGTTAAGGATTAGAGGACAGGCTCGACAACAACCATAAATGTCTACTTAGGAATTTAGACGAGAAAAGTATTCTTAAAAGTAGACTAGAAGGTATGAGCAAAACGGTCACTAGTCTAGAAGCCGACATAGATAAATCTAATTCTACGAATAGTGAATTAAGAAAACAGTATAGACATCTGTCAAGCCGAGAAGAGCTACTGCTCAAAATTACTATGCTTTCTTAAGAGAAGAACGTGGGAAGCTCTACTCTAAGATTAATCATTAGAAAATCTTCTTGCGACATCTAAGACGAGGAAGCAAATCTCATCATTCTGAAAATTCTTCTTCCGTCGATATATCTCATATTCTTAAGAAATTAGAGGATTTAAATTCTACATTAGGAACGGAAAGAAAGAATTTTGAAGCGGAAAAGATTGCGGTTTTATTGAAAATATCTAATCTCAAAGCTTCCTCACAAGAAAAGTTAATCTTAAAGCAGGTTAGAAAGAAAAAGAGCCTTTGAGCGCCAAAAGATCAAATACTCCAATTTCTAAGTCCGTTACTTCCACATGTTCTTTAAAACCTATCAATTTTAGAAGTACAATTTTTGAAAGTGGCTCTTCCTCCAAAAAGAAAAATTTCATGAAAATAATTCAAGTTCTAGCGTACAACCTCATCATGTGTTTCAAATGATTCTACTAACTTTTCACTTAAAAAAACAGACTTGAACATAATTTTCGAAAATTCTTATTCTCATGTGAAAAATGTGCATTCTCCACGTAGGAATTACGACACTTCTACTTTACATGCTTATCAATCTATTTGCTTGTATTCTTACATGAAGTACCGAGTCAATATTCGTTCCGAAAGCATTTATTATGACTAGGTACTTAGAAGACATTTACAAGTACACATTCTAGGAGCACATATTCACATGCTAGAATTACTTATCCATGTAAAATCAAGCAAAAGTGGATTCCTAAGTCGGATATCAAGTCACAAAGTCCTAGTCAAATATGGATTCCTGAGACTACATCTTCGACCAACTTAGACTCACAATCTAATTTTACACGATTTACGACTAACTCGTTTTCTGCTAATAAGGGAGGACCCATACGACAATGGGTACCAAAGTCCCAATAGTTTTGCAGTTTTCCTCATGTATGGAATTCGACGTAGTGGCTCCACGTACATGATAAAGGGATGAGGCGTGAGCTACTACAACTAAGCTTCAATGAGGTATAGTTCAAATTTAAATATGCATATGAGTTTCGTCAAAAACAAATATACCTATTTTCTTTCAAAGCTTTTCAAATGATTACATTTTCGATGTGCATTTCGTCGCTTTAAATGGTAATTTTCAAATGCATATTATGAACGGAAACGGTAAATATCATTTTCGATTATTATTTTTAAATGAGCTTTAATTGAGGGGAGCCCTTAATATTTTTTAAGGAAGCACAAAGTTTAATTCTTGAGGGGGAGAAAACTTACAATGACCGATTTAAGGGAACGAGATTCTTAATATTCGTCAAGTAACTACGCAAATTTCTAGGGGGAGAAAAATTCTTTCGAAGCATTGTTTTTGGGGAGATATAAAATATAATATACTATATTAATAATGTACATATATATATATATATATGTACATATACATATACCAAACAAAAAAAAGAGGGGAAATATAAAAAGAATGAGATATGAAAAAAAAAAGGAAATATAAAAAAAAAAGCTAAGCCAAAAAAAATGAAATTTGTTTAATATGCTTCCCGGTTTTATTCTCCCACATCCAAATATGGACGTACCACAAAGAATCTCGAGCTTTCAAAACGGACACAATTTTCCAAAGACAACGGTGACGATCTAAGTGAAGATCACATGCTCCGTATTTTCATCGACCGGCTCCGGCTTGCTAATTCAACTAGAGCAACACTTCTCACATATCCCGGAGGCACGGATTTCAAGTTCCTATGGTTCAGTCTAATCCGACTTGGTCCTAACCCCGGAACGCGTTCGGGCATTTGAGACGGTTCAACTTTCCACCGCTTTCTCATCATCCGAAAACACTGAGCAAGATTTTTTCAATGATACCTAGGAGTCTTTGAAGATACATCACTCCCTTATCTCACATAATTTTCGGACCAACCCCATAGGTACATGTGCTAATGTTTAATTAGCTCCCGGTAGAAGTCGTCGCATTAAGTCCAACGGCGCATGCACAACGAGCCTTACCCACTCGTCTATCTCTCAAAAGATAGGTGTTTTCATAAATCACGGGGAGCCACGTATGCTATCACCGTTTCACTCGGAAACGGGAGATATTGAACCGAGTGGTATTCCGCCCCGTACCACGCTTTTATGATCATTCGCGTCTAGTGTGTCTTCACTATCCAAAATTTTCAAATTTTTTAGGACACATACACTTTTAATACACCTAATCTTTGTGATTACGTTAGAACTTCCGTAGACATGTTCTTTAAAAGACATGCTTCAAGGATCGGAAGGAAGTCCGACCGTTGCAACATCAAAGCAACAACGGTTTCGGCCATCTTCTACGAGCTTTGCTCCTAGTTGATGTCAACGGACGCCTATGTGGCCCCGGTACTCATTTCGACGGATTGCCTTTGTGGCTCCGTTCGGTTATTACCCTCACCGACCTTTCTGTATGTCCTTTTCTACCTCTAAATTAACATGCCGAAATCGTTGATATGATTCGCCATGTGGGGGAGAAGGGGTTATGCATAGACAATCGGTCGGTCCACCACCAAAATTCCGCCGCGTGTACCACTCTGAAATCGGGCTCTCTCACAATGCCACATTCAAAGGAAGCTCGGTAACAACTTAAAAAAAAAAGAGAGTAAATCCCCGGGGGAGCTTTTTAGTGATTTCAGGTGTGTGAAGTGGACGCTTTTCAAGAAGATCTTCCAACCACCACTTCTAACTCTGCTCTCGAAGATTTAGCAAAAGAAAGAGGCGGCCTACCTTCTTCTGGAACTAGAGACACTTCTTCGAGGACGAACTAGACAACTTTCATTCGGAGAAGACGAATCTGGCGAAACGGAGAAGATGGCTAAACCCCCAACCCTCTCCTCAGTTCTCTCATGCCCCTGCTTCCGGAAGAAGAAGCAAGGACTGAGGACCGAATGACACGTGGCTCAAGCATCATCAAGGACTGAAGTTGCCAACTGTGTCCACTGCATCAATGATCAAAGTTGCCAAACATGTTCACCTCTCCAAACCTCACATCGGATTCTCCGATCTCAACACAAGGTTGACCCAAATAGGGGGAGTTTCGAGTTTCGTGTGCTTTCAACGGGAGAAATGGAACGCGGGCTTTCTAAATCCGGGAAGAATACTTCGTACATCTTATGGCATTTAGGAGAAGGACTTCAAAAGAAGATTCGAAAAAAAAAACCGATGCCTAGAAGACCAGATGAGCTGAAGATTTTCTAAAAGAGGAGATTTCAAGGACTCGAGGACTCTTTCATTTGCAAGACGAAGATAACCCGCGCTATATTGGAAATTGAATACAAAGGAGGAGATTGTTGGAACTATTTAATTGTATTCAATTAACACAGTTGTCTTAGTCTTGCTATGCAAATTAGTAGTCTTGGGCTAAATTATAATTAGTCATTGTGTAGGACTACATGTGTAAATATACCACGAGGTGGTGTATATAAGTGAACTTCTAAGAAAATTAGGAGTGCGCTTAGTATGGTTTACGGATTGAAAAACCGAAGAATTGGAATTTTAGAGAGAAGATTTTTGCACCAACCTTACTTGTTCTTCAATCAACTTCTCTCTCAAGCTTCAATGGTAAATCTTATGCTTTAACTTTCGAATTGATTAGATTTACAATCCGTTCTTCGTAGATTCGATCTAGGTTGGATATTAGGGGTCCTAACACCTACGAATGAGAGTTCGATCATGGTATGAAGACTTGACTACCTTTAATTCAAGCAAGATCGAACTGTTTACAGTTTGATAATTGGACTGATAGGTTTAGCAACGTCAAGTACCATTATCAAGGTTTGTTAGGTGGATACTGCCACGTACCAATCATCACCTTTTTAAAAAATTTTGTAAAAAGATCCTAAAGATGGTATCAGAGCCATGGTAGGGGTATTAAGAAATTAAGATATAGTTTAACATCTTTATCAAATGAATTTGATAAGACGCAAAGACAATACTGTTAAAACCAGTATTAAAGAGGAATATGATGTTCCTCAAGATTTAGAAAAATTAAATCGGTGGAATATTCCTAAAATAGATTATTAAATAATCTATGAATTAGGAACTTTTGAGAAATTAGATTTGAAACAAGTAGTAAAAACTACTGAAGAAACAATTTCTTTGAATAATGAAGAAATGGTTATTAGGCTTCTAAGTAATAAAGACTTAGAAAAATATAGAATAAATCACAAATTTATTCATATCGGGTTAGTACAAGTAGCTTTTAAGCCTTTGACTTTAGAAGGTTTTCCAGAGAGCTTTATAGCAGCTCTTAGAGATGGTAGAAATCTTGACTGGAAGCAATCTCTTATGGGAATAATTCAGTCAAGCCTGGCTCATGGCCCAGTTTATTTTAATGTCTATCCAAATCTCCAATTATCATTGACCGATGTCAATATTTTGGATGCTACGACATTAAATGTCAAAACTCATGGATATAATTACGCTCCGGGGTCGGAAGTAATAGGTATCTGTTATAGAATTTATTATAAGCCCTTATATACGCTAAATCCACAATGCAAAATCGTTGGTAAACCAATCAACGAAATTGTTCTCATAGAAACTAATTTTAGTAGATCTAATATTACTACTCGAAGATCTATAAAATGGGAAGAAATACAATTTCTAGAAAACTGAACAATTGAACGAGCTATGCCCCTACAACCAAAATAAAAAATAATCCTACTCAAATAATTCAAACATCAGATGGAACTGTTCAAATACAATTTGAACAAAATCAAAGACCTATAATTCCTAAGTCTAGGATGTCTAGATCAGCTTCTTCTCATTATCATATATCACCATGTGACTATATGATAAGATCACCCTCTAGAGCTTCGACCTCCCAAATTAGGGAATCAACCTCTAGCGATTACCTGCAAAATAGTGTAGAAAAATTAAGAATTAATTATGATAATATAGTTCATGGAGTTTTTAAAAATAAAGACGAGGAAAGAACCGAGTCAGAAATGGATTTTCGTGTTTAATGGATTTAAAACAAAAAATTGATTTTAGCCCGGGTTCTCCGGCAAGAAAAGAAATTCAACAAGAATTTAATTTACCTAAATGGGAATCATTTAGAAAATGATTTTTTGAAAATTTTATAAAGAAGATAAAATTATTATTAAAGAAAAATTTTATAACGATTTGTCAAAACAAAATGAAAAATTACATTTTATTCCTTGGTTTTTGACAAAATATTTTAAATATATGATTTCTGTACTTGAACGAAATTACAAACTTTCAACAGGAAAAAATTTAAATTCAATTTATCCTCCTCAAACCAGTTTTCAAATGGAAAAAGAGAATGAACTTAAATATTATAATGCTTTTCAAAAACTATTTGAAAATGATACACTTGCAGTAACTATAAATCATATTAATTGTCTTTTAAAACAACAAAATTATACGTTATTGTTTTAGGAGAACAAATTTCTTTATTAAAGAAAAATATAAAAGAAATATCTTCCTCTATTAAAGATATAAAAAATTATCTTTTAATAAATAAAGATAAAGATATAAATGAAAGGGGAGAGATCCTCGAATAAGAGATCGAGTTCCATGTCACTCAACGCATTTGATTTTGAAGTTTGCCCACAGAGGAAGTGCTAGGTTGATCCTTTGTCAATTCTCGTAGAAGTCCTGGTTCTGGACTGATTTGTGCAGAAACAACTCGGTCTACTTCATCAAACGTTACGTTAATGTTTTCCATAACAGATCTTTTCTCCTTGAGATATATACGATAGGCTTTTCATGTTGTTGAGTATCCCACCAGTATCCCTTCAAATGCTTTTGGGTCAAGTTTGCCTCTATCTTCACGATCATTTGCTACATAGCACTTGCACCCAAAGACTCTCAGGAAAGAGACGTCTGGCACTCTACGATTTATCAACTCATAGGGACTCCTATCGAACCTCTTGTGAAGCGAGCCACGATTTGAGTGAAACAGGCTGTGTACATTGCTTCGGCCCACAAGAAGTGAGGTAGTCCAGAGTGAATGAGGAGTGTACGGGTTGCTTCAACTAAGGTTCGGTTCTTGTGCTCGACTACCCCGTTTTGTTGAGGTGTTTTCGCCGCTATGAACTGCTGGGTGATTCCAAGTGATGCATAGAAGTCAGTGAGTTTTCTGTTCTTGAATTCAGTCCCATTATCAGTTCTGATGATTTGTACACTTAGTTGGTAGAGGTTTTGAGCAGTTTGATAAACTCAATGATTAGACCTAGCGTTTCGTCCTTGGTTATCAGAAATTTGGTCCATGTGTAGCGTGAGAAATCATCCACAATAACCAACACATATTTTCGCCCATTAATGGTCTGAGTGCGCATGGGTCCACACAGATCCATATGAATGAGCTCGAGAGGTTTGGAAGTTGAGGCTATGTGTTTGGTCCGGTGGGATGCCTTCCTTATCTTTCCCATTTCACACGTCGAGCAAAGATGCTCTTTGTGATATCTGAACGAGGGAAGTCCTTTGACCAAGTTTTCTGATCGCAGTTTGTTAAGGTCTTTGAAGTTGATATGGGAAAGTCGCTGATGCCAGAGATCGTTCTGATGTAGAGAGGCTCGAGAGATAAGACATGTCGGTCGGACAGTCTTGAGGTCAATGGAGTAGAGATTCGTCTTCCTGTGGCCAGTGAGTAGCTCTCTTCCATTATTATCTGTGACACTACATTTGTTTGTCTCGAAGTTCACCTTGTAGCCTTTGTCACAGAAACGTCCTATGCTGAATAAATTGTAGCTCAGTCCTTCGACGTAGGACACTCCTTGATAGTTAGCCTGTCATGGATGAGATCACCCGTTCCTAGCATGGATACAGATTGACCGTTTCCGAAGTAGATCTTCCCGAGAAATCCTTCAGAGAAGTTGCTCAACAGCTCTTTGTTTTCAGTCATGTGTGAGGAGCAACCTGAAATCTAAGTACCACACATGACGGACCTGCAAAACGAATCAGTAAGTTTTGGCACCCATTTATAGATGGGTCCCCTTTTGATAGCAGGTGTAGTAGTTTTCTTGTTCGTTGCTAGATTTAATTCTTTGCTAGGTTGTTGGGTAGCTGGTTTAAGAATCCAAGCGTGATGATTTTCACTATGAAGGCCATTTCTTCTTCCTCCTCGTCAGATGTGTCCTCCAGCCATTCCTCTTCCTTAGTCACCAAGACTATTCCCGCTTCCTTGCGCTGTGAGAGCTGAAATTTTTTCTTGTAGTATTCAGTATTTTTCTTCTTGGGACTGAAGCATTCAGAAGCAAAGTGACCCGGCTTGCCACAGTTGAAGCACTTCTTCACTACTTCAGATTTCTTAGTTTCAGCCTCTTCAGGGGCAATGTACTTCTGTTTCCGCCCGAGGTTCCTTGTTTGTTGAAGGAAGAAGATGATTTCTTTGCGCTCATCTTATTGACCGTATCTGAGATCATAGCCAGTTTCTTTTTGAGTGATTCGAGTTCGTCCTTAGATTCTTGGTCAGATTCAGCGTTGTCAGAGGTATCGGATTGTACGACCTGCTGTCCTTTAGAAGTTCTCGAGCTCCTATTACTTGACTTAGAAGTCACAAGTGCAATTGGTTCCATGTCGATGTTTGGTTTTCCTTCGTTCTTGATTTCTTTGGCATACTGCGAGTATTGTGAGAGATAATCGTGAAGGGAGTGAATATCCATAGCGTCTAGGTCTTTGTTCTGTTGCTTAACAAGAACAGCAATCCGTCCCCACTCAGGTTGAAGTGTGGAAAGGAACTTGATGTTGTGTTCGAGGTTGGAACGTTGGATGTTGATCTTTCTCATCTCGTTGATGATGGTCAGGAAGCGAAGGTAAACATCTCGAAGTTCTTCCCCCTCCTTAGCTTTGAAGGAGTCATAGGCAGTAAGGATGTTGGACTTCTTAGACAGATTACTAACTTCTGTCCCAGCCATCATTTTGCAAACTTCGTCCCAAATTTCCTTTGCAGTGACCATTGCGTCTACTTGCTTGTAAACGTCATTTGGTAGGGCCTGAAGTACATAATGTCGGGCAAGCTTGTCCGCTCTGGCTCGTGCCCTCTCAACATCATTGTATCGACTAGGGTCCTTAGGAGTTCTCATCTCTGGAATTGGAGGAACAGCATCGGGTTGAGCAGGGATGGTGGTCCAGAATTGAGCAGGTCCTTCAAAAATGGAGGAAAGCATGTCGTTCGCGAGGTCTACATTCTTGATTTCTATGAAGTTGATGAATCGTTGCTTCCATATGCCGTACTCTCCCCATCTCAGTAGTGGTGCACGATTGTCAGATCCAATAGCAAGACCGTCCATGTTTTTGTCTGCGAAATGAAACGCTTTAGTTTTGAATGATATATAGTCAAGTTTGAATAATTTCGAGTGTTGAGTCTAAGTAGGTGAATTCACTTAATGAATCCTGTCGCAATTTAAGAATTTGATGAATTTTGTGTACTGCTCAAGGATGGAACGATTGGTGTTATGTGAAATTAAGAATTTTGTCTACCCAATTTGAATGCTTGATCGATTCTAATTTGATATGGAGACAAGCTTGGCAATTTGTCCTAAGTGTTGAGAATCGGGAAATTGAAATTGAATTTAGATTTCAAGAATCGGGCGAAAGGGTTTTGAAAATGTGAGTTTCGATCGAAAGAGGGATTTCAATTTAGATAAGGTTAGTTTTGATCGAAAGAGGGATTTTGATTATATAAGGTAAGTTTCGATCGAAAGCGGGATTTCGATTTTGATTTGAATAAACTAGTTTCGATCGATAGGAATGAAAAGGTTTCGGCGAATTTGGTCCAAATTGACTTTGTTTCGATTGAGAAAGATTGAATTTAGCTAATTGGATTATTGAGTTTCGGGCGATACAGCAAATGAGTTGGATTTTCGCCGAGAATTGTATCGGTCGAAACGTAGCAATTGGATACTGTAGCCTTTCGGGTGAAACGAATTGGGCTTTTGCCGAGTATTGTATCGGTCAAAACGTAGCAATTGGGTACTGTAGTCTTTCGGGCGAAATGAATTGGCTTTCGCCGAGAATTGTATCCGTTGAAACTGTGTAATTGGCAAAAAATTCGTCGAAACTCAAATCGATTGGACTTTCGCCGAGAAGTTTATCGGGCGAAACTGTGAAATTAGTGAGAGAGTACTCGAAATTCAAATTGATTGAAGCTTCTCACAGTGGGTTTTGATCGAAACCTTCAAACTCAAAAGTACTGTTCTATCGGGAACAGTTCAGTAAAAAACCAGATTTTCAGACTCGTTTTTGCTCAAATCCTACTCAAACTTGACTGAAATCGACGTGAAAGAGCATGAATGTACTCAAAATCAGTTTTCTAACATCCTAGGGTTAAGAAATCACTGAAAACGATTTAAAAACACTTAAAAAACAGTGAAAAAAAAATCAAAAATGAGTTTTTCAAGCGAAAACATCTTCAATCACGTCGGAATCGAGCAAAACTGGATTCAAATGGAAGATATTGATCCGCGTTAGGCTATGATACCACTTGTTGGGCCTTTTATTACCAAAGGATCAAAACTTTGAATGTGTAAAACGTGAGGAACACCTTGAGTGCGTGCTAGTGTGTGTTTTTTATGGGAAAGTACAAGGTGGCTTACCATTCCAATTCTTTTGATAAAACCCTAATTAGGGTAATTGGGGCATTCTATACTACAAGTATTTGGTATATTAAAGCCCAATACAAAACTATAACTTAATATCATAAGTCACTCCAAACTACTACAACCCACTAAATAAGCATATTAACCTAAGATTACATATAAATTAAAGGATGCTACAAAATATTCCTAACATCTTCGTAAGGTAAAGAAACTATATGCTTTTTTCTATTCCAAAAAGCATTAGGAAGATCGTTACATATTTGCAACGTGAATTCATTATGTAATAATTTAATTTTCTTGTAACTTAGGATTTTGAAGTTTATCTTCAATCGTCTCCGCTTGCAGAGTTAAGAGAATTAGTTGTTTTATGAAAATATTGGGTAGGAATTATTCCTTCTTGAATACAGTTTAGATCTGCCCCACTATCTATTAAAGCGATAAGATTTTTTTGAAAGTTTCCATCAATAAGTAGTGATATTTTTACCAACCACTTTTGAGAAGTAATAACTTCTAATGTTGAAAGAAAGTTGTCTGAATATTTTTAGAAGTACTAGCAAATTCTTTGTTATCTCAAATTCGTTAATAATTTTTCCCCTTTTCTAATTTAGAAAATCTTCTTTCTAAATCTATATGACTTAATTTTAAGCTTTTAATTTCATTTTTTAAATTCGAAATTTCTATTGTTAAATCTTTAATATTAACTGATTCATTTTGTTTGATTGATGCTTATTACGAAGTAATCTCAATACTTCGGACATACTATAAGGTTCATATTTCGATATTTTAGGAATAACTTCTTTTGAAATTTCTTCCTCCTTTTGAATTATTTTTTTTTAATGATTAGATTTTTTAAATCTTGATCTTCTGTTTCTTTTAATATTTCAAAAGATTATTATCTAAAACATTAACTTCTTGGAATTGGGATAAAATTTGATATAAATTATTATCTTCTAGTTCTGATTCAGAACTATCTAATTTTTTAGAGCATGGTTGTCCTATTTGACAAGTTTGAAATCATCAGATTCTTCTGAAGAAATTTCTTCGATGAATTATTTTCATTTTCTGAAGAGGATTCTGACTCTCTATTAGATTCTAATAAAATCTTTGATAATGTTTCTTTTAAATTCATTATCAATTTCTAAATTATTAATTTCTTTATAGTCCAGCAAGTTTTAGCTTTCTGACCATTTTTCCGCATTTTCTGCAGACTATTGGAGGAAATTTATTTCTATATTGGTAGTTTTTATTATCTTTTGAGAAATTTTTTTCTCTTCGTTTTACTTTGCGGGTTTCTTTTTTCGTATTGTTTAGAAGAATATTTTTTTATTTATATTCTTTATGAGGTTGGCTTGTAGAAGGATTTTCTAGACCAAATTGACTAGGAGAAGTTATATTAGCTGTTTTAATTTCATTTATGTCTTTATCTTTATTTATTAGAAGATAATTTTTATATCTTTAATAGAGGAAGATATTTCTTCTATATTTTACTTTAGTAAAGAAATTTGTTCTCCTAAAACAATAACGTATAATTTGTTGTTTTAAAAGACAATTAATATGATTTATAGTTACTGCAAGTGTATCATTTTCAAATAGTTTTTGAAAGCATTATAATATCTAATTTCATTCTCTTTTTCCATTTGGAAACTGGTTTGAGGAGGATAAATTGAATTTAAATTTTTTCCTGTTGAATGTTTATAATTTCGTTCAAGTACAGAAATCATATTTTTAAAATATTTTGTCAAAAACCAAGGAATAAAAGGTAATTTTTCATTTTGTTTTGAAAAATCGTTATAAATTTTTCTTGAATAATAATTTTATCTTCTTTATTAAAACTTTCAAAAACCATTTTCTAAACGATTCCCATTTAGGTAAATTAAATTCTTGTTGAATTTCTTTCTTCCCGGAAAAACCCAGGCTAAAAGTAATTTTTTGTTTTAAATCCATTAAAAACGAAAATCCATTTCTGACTCGGTTTACACACCTACATATATTATATTATTTCTAAAAAAATATCAAATGGATAAAAATATTATATGGATCTAGCCAATAAATTATTAAATATACCCAACCTTTTAAGATTATTGACGTCCACCATATTTAATTATTATACCTAACTCAAGTTACGTTTAATTTTGGCCTTTATAATGTTTTTTCTTCAAGATTTTGAAAGCGTGAAGATGCAATGCTATTACTTTTCACTAATTTTTTTAAATAACAGTTTCGTTTTAATTAATCTCTATATAAAGTTGTATTTTGTGGTTATGTAAAGTTCTTTGTCTTACTAATAGACTGACTAAAATATGTAAATTATTTAAGGTTATTTTATGAATTAAAAATCTTTTTTATTTTGAAAAATTTGGTATTAATAAACCATCTTATTGGGCCTAAGGAGTTCGAATTGACTAAAAATTCAAAACAACGAATTAACTAGTTACGAGATACACATGGTAAAAAACCCTCCGTGTGAATGGTATAGAAGGTATGATACCGATACCGTATCGAAATTTCGGTATGATACCGTATCGAAACTTAAGGTATACTGAAATTTTGGTATGGTATTGTATGATTTTTTTCAATACCGAAATTTCGGTACGGTAAACGGTATCACGGTTTGATACGGTATACCATACCCAACCATCCCTAACTTCGGGTGTCCTCTGCTAGGTTTCCCCATATCGCCCTACTGTCATGTTGCAATACCACATATGACTCGACTATGAGTCGAAAAATGCCAATAATCGACAAATACATCACTTCAGGCTATCACGACAACGTATATCCCGCTCGCTAAGCGTAATTACAAAAATTGCCGACGAATGACATGCTCATGAAAGCCACGTATGCATAGATAACAAAATTTTACCGTATTATTAAAACACGTAAATCACATAAACATATACAACAAGTAATATGTCCATGCATCGCAGTTGAAGTTATACTTACTTGGAATATCGAACATTTGGAATCTGACCAATACTTTGTAACTGTTGTTTATATGTTTGTATATATGTGAGGAGGATCGAACGTTTTGTTGTGTGAGAGGAGAACAAAAATTTTAACAGAGGAAGAATTTTATTTTTCTGCTCTCTATTTCTGATGGCACTAGGCAACATGCCTTTTTCTACTCATTCTCACGTTACTAGATGCTCTCCTTTTTCTCTCCCACTCACATAAACACGTTCATTTGCTCTCTTCCCCTCGATTCGATTTCAACGTTTTCATAACAAATCCACTTTCTTTTTCAACAAGAGTTTTAAACCTCTTGAAGATTCCGAAAACCTCCGATTTTTCCCTCAAGAAGTAAACCCAAATTTTACGAGAAAAATCATCGATAAAAGTAATGAAATACCGGTTTTCACCACACGAGCTTGGTTTGATTGGACCATAGATGTCGGTGTGCACCAGCTCGAGGGGCCTTTTTGCACGACGTTCAACTGCCTTAGAGAAACCGCTCCTTGGGTGCTCGTCGAGTATGCAACCTTCGCAAAACTCGTCGTGTGAGTTGATTTGTGGCAGTCCATGCACCATTCTTTTGCTTTCCATTTTCCTTAACGCATCATAATTCATGTGCCCAAACCTCAAGTGCCATAAATGATCTTTATCATCTTTATATGTCTTCAAACATTTTGATTCAACGCTCGTCTGGTTTAGCTTGAACATCCTATTCTTCTCCATTTTAACTTGAGCCAGCAACTTGTTGTTTTGGTCCCTCAGGTGGAGGGATCGATCCTTCATGAAAATCATATATCCCTTTTCTAGGAGTTGTCCCAAACTTAGGATGTTCGTCTTCATATCCGGCACATAATACACTTCTGAAATTAATTTTGTGCCATTTTCAAGTTGAATGAGAACATTACCTTTGCCTTTTACTTGTATCTTTGAAGCATCTCCAAAAGAAACATGCCCGTGATCTATCTCTTCCAAATCAGTGAATATATGTTTGTGTCCGGACATGGTTACTTGCTCCCGTGTCGAGATACCACACGCTCTCATTTTCCGGACCTTCTTCTTTGTTCACCAGCAACACTACGTCATCGTTCTCCACCTCTTCTTCTTCAGCAAGATTTGCATTTCCGTTCACCTTTTTGTCGATGTAGCACTCTCTAGCATAGTGTCCATATTTTCCACAATTATAACAATCGATGTAGGCGCGATTTGTACGACCACCTCTTCGACGACCATGGCCTAGTCCACGCCAACTATGATGGTTGGTTTCATCTTCCTCTTCGCTATTTTCTCCCCGACCACGACTTGCGCTGCTGCTGAAAGTGGGACTTCCTCGGGTTCGTCCTCTCCCTCGATCGTGATGTGTGTACATCGCCATGTCTTCTTTGAGCGATAATTTCATCTGTAGGGCCTCGTCTAGATACTCCTGCCTTTTCGTTTTCTTCCGTTGCTCGTGAGCTTCGAGCGAACCAGAAAGTTCGTCGATCGTCATTTCTTCGAGATTTTTGGATTCTTCAATTGCACATACCACGTTCTCGTATTCGTCCTCAGGGAGCGGAGAATTTTCTCGACGACCCGGGCTTCCGTTAGGGCCTCACCGTTACTCTTCAAATGATTCGAGATGGTTTGTATTCTCGTTATATAATCGGACACGCCTTCGCCGTTCTTCATTCTCGTCATTTCGAATTCGCCACGAAGAGTTTGCAGTCGTATTTGTTTTACTCGGTCGGCGCCTTTGTACGTGGTCTCCAGTTATTCCCACACTTCCTTCGATTTCTTTACGTCCTTGATTTTTTCAAAGTCGCATCGTCTAGACCGTTGTATATGATGGTGAGCGCAGCGTCATTTAGTTTCCGAGAATCCTCCAACGCCTTCAGCTGGACCGTCGTGTAGTCGTCGTTTTTTTCGGGTTCAGTGTACCCGTCTTTAACGATATTCCATACGCCTTGCGAACCGAGCAGTGCTTTCATCCGAATACTCCAATTATCATAATTGGACTTTGTGAGGCGCGGGACGGGCATGCTACCGAACGACATGTCTCTGATACCAATTTGTTGTTTTTATATGATGTGGAGGATTGCTTATGACACGTGAGAGTGAAAATAAATACCAAATGTGCTTTGAAGATAACCGGAGGAGCAACACGAGAAGAGATATTTTTCTTACTCACATACACATTACAATATTCTTCTTCTTTTCTATTACACGTACTCAACCCTTTTCATTTATTTTTTTATTTTGACTTTGAGATTAGCCAACAGTAACTTGAAAAGCTCGATGAAGTTCGGCACGAGGATACCCTAACACATTTATGTCTTTATACACACCGGGAAAACAGAATGAACATTACGATGTGGACAGCTACCAGATCAACTGAAACATGAGCTAGAAATTAAAATCGAACTCCAAGTACTATAGGAAATTTTCAGATTCGCAGCAGCTTTCAAACAATAATAGAAAATCGTAGGAGATTGTGGAAGTTATGGATACATTCGGAAATTTGAGCATACTGAGGTTTGTTGCACGTGACATGTTCGAATACTAGCAAGTATACTAGGTCGTGCAAGTAGTAAAAACGGACGTAAGTCCGAGTATCTATCCACGAGGATAGCTCGACTAACTAAGACACGATTCTAATAACTTAGATAAATTATTATATATTTTTTATAAAAACACAAAAAGCAACTATAAAACGATTACGAATATTAATTGACGACAAACGTGACTAAAGCACATATTTTGGCACGGATTAATCCTACGTCTTCATGCAATCAACTTTATCTAATCAATACGAATTAAGTCAAGGTGAAAATTCCTAACATACGTGCTAACGCTCTCGCGTGTATAGCAACCCTATGCGAGAGTAAACCAATCAACTATATCCCTATATGACTGTAGTTATTCTGCACATATTCGACTTTATGAATTTCTTCGAGTGTAGACGCTTTCAGCGCCTAAAGTCTCGTAAACCCCACGAACGAAACTGAATTCCATCTGTGGTCGGCTTTACGTCGTCATGTTCGACACTTTAATTCTGATCGGTCTGATCACCTCTCGGTCTCATAAACCAATCAACAAAACAAGCATATGACAAGCAATCATACGCATGCATTAAGATTAGCGAAAAACATATAACTTAGCACTTACGATTAAATAAAGCACAATACTATTAATACGAGTTCATAACCCGGCCTAATAAGGCCTTAACCACAAAAGGCTTACGCTAACATATTAATTAGCAAAGCAATGAAGCTTTAAACATAAATATAATAAAAATAGTAAAACAAAAGATAGAATAATTACGGCCCCCACAGTACTTCCGTCAAACGGGTGGTGGGCGACTGAGAAGGAGGTGCTTCGTTCTATTTATCACCTAGATGTCGAAGCATCCCAATTGCCGACTTCACTTCAGCCCTCACAAAGTGCGTAGTCGGATGTGTGCTTCAATGGATGCTCAACAATAGCAGCTCAAACTCTCGTATGTGTGCACGTTTTCTGCCTTCTTTTAGCAGCTGCCCCTTCCTTTTGCAAGTGTGGTGGTTTAAATAAAGTCTTAGTGCTCGACAAAAAGATATCAAAACCGTCTTCTAGCATGCGAGCAGTTTATTCAAGATTTGAGCTGCCTTGAGCCATGCACAAATTGATCTTTGGCTGCTTGGGTTAATTTTTTCTTGTTTTGTCATTTCATGAACTCATATGCTTTGACCTTAAAGAGCCACGTGGTCATTTTCTTCAATGGTGTAGTTCAATCGTGTATTGTCTCTAGCTCTCTCCCTCCTTGTATGTATCTTTATATTAGCTTATATCATGGCTGAATTTAGCTTATGGGCCTATTGGGTTGTTATTTGGGCTCATTTTTCAAATTCCTTCAAGTCCGAATCTTCCCGATTTTTATCATTTGCGCCATTATCTATAAAAATATGAAACTAAAATACAGTAGGATATTTTCGGACATTTTGACATATCTCGATCGAATTTCGCAAGTTTTTAGGTTTAAAATATTCGTAAAATCCTAACTTATCAACAACTCCCAAACTAACTTCGATCATCCTCGATCATAAAGCTTCGATCGTCCACGTTCACGTGGATGATTTGGAAGAAATTCGAATTTCGAAAATCGGGTCCAGACAAACTCTTTGACTATTGTTACGGGTGTGGATTTGAGATGAGACATATAACCGACGAGGATTAGTGTCGCTCGCTGATAATGATTACTAGTACATAAGCACATTCTATGCATGTGCAATATTTAAATATAAATATATTATTTATTATCTTATGCCCCGTTGGTTACAAGATCCCATATTAAGGCCCAATATTCATTAATAGTAAGAAGCCCCTTATAAGTTTATGCGGTCCCTTTAAGTCAGTTTATTTCTATCGGGCTTGTTGTGTAAAAGCGGGCTTAGCATTTATTATCGGGCTGGAATTTAATAACCAAACACTATATAAGCTATTATTATATATGCTATCTAGGCTTATCTGACACAGCAAACGGGCCCTTAATTTATTACAAAATTTAATTTTATAAATTTAATTTATTACTTTTATTATGCATAGAAAATTGATTTGAGGATAATTGTAATATTTATCGATATCATGGGTTAATTTGTAATTATAATTGACACACCAAATTAATTAGATGGTAGTTACTCTAAGCCTCTCCCACTAGATAAATAGAAAGATAGTTTCGATTTATTGATCTTAGTTAATGTTTGGGATCATAATGACATTGTATGGAGTCCTGATAAACAATGTCTAATGTTTTTTCTTTCCAAATAGTTTAAAATTAATAAAATAGAAATCCAATGTATGTTAAAATAGAAATCCCCAATGTATGTTTAAATATAAAAATCTAACATTAACTCACTTACTTTCCCAAGTTTTTTCTAATAAAATAGCAGTTTTATTGTCTGTCCACAATCAATAAAGTCTTTTAATGCTGTAGTCGAACTTTTTCGGCTTTGGTTACAATATTAGGATAAATTCCAAGATAAAAAATTATAAATTATTTATATTAGGGCCCAAGATAAATTATCTAAGACACATCCCAAGTTTATTTATATCGGGCCTTTAGTCTGACACGCGGGCTTTTGAATTATAACGGGCCAAACAATAACTAACCATACATTAAATAACACCATCTTATTTATACTAACTGGGCTTATATGGGCTTATCACCGAAACCAAACACAGCCTTACTTTGCAAATTAACTGAATCGAATTTTGATCTGAAAGAAGGCTGACGTGGCGTCTCATTTCCCTTCGACGAACTTCGCCGCCTTCCGTTGTTATCGCTCACTTCTAGCCACTTGTTTCCATTTCTGATTAACAAATAAAAAACCAGGAAAATTAAATTACTGATATCCCCAATTAATAATATAATAAAACTAAATTACTTAGAAAAACATCTATCAAAAGAAATCGATCGAGAAAGCAATTGCAGGAGATTCTTCTAGAAAACGAAATTCTGAATGGAGACGACGCCAGTGAATTGCGAAGCGCTCGATGCTCTCGCGATAGACTTTGCCAAGTCGGAGCGGTTAATCGAGGACGACGACAAGTGCTCGTCGTCGTCGTACCGATGGCGTCTTTTGATTCGTCAGACGAGGCGCTCGATCGAACTCGGTGACATTGACTCGGCGATCAGATTGTTGCAGGAGCATGAGCCTGGCGTACTCGATGACCACCGCCTTTTGTTTCGTCTGCAGAAACAGGTTTCGCGCTTTCTGTCGCTCGGTCTGATTATTTGAGTTCAGATTGCTTGATTTTTCGAAGAAGGTCATGTTTTTCTTTGTCCTTCTTATGTTGTGGTGGCTGTAGAAATTTATCGAGTTGTTTGCGGAGAGGGACTAACGAGGATCGAAATTCCGCCATAGAATGTGCGCGGACTTCACTTGCGCCCTGTGCGCTTGATGCCTATCCGGTATGTGGTGTTCATTTCAGTTTTCTTCTTCTTCCTCATTAATTCAAAGAAATCTGAATGTGAGGCTGAGTATTGGATTAGCAGTCGTCTGTTTGAATTTGCAATTAATTATTTATATCGACTTAATGGGGATTCGTGATTTATGCGCATCTCTTAATTGGAAACTTACCTTGATGTCAGTTTATAGTTGCTATTTCTCATAGGGTTTAGGTTCGATGCGAGAATTTGTGCTGTGCGTGTGACAGAGAGAGTTAGAGAGAGACACTCTTTTGTCTTATTTGTATGCATCTCAGAACTTGCTATATCGGTTTCTCATTCCCTCTTTTCACATTCTTTTCAAGGAATATGGTTTGTTTCTTAATTGGTAGTTTGTTAACCCAAGTGTTGTTTACGAGTGGATTATTCACTTCTTTTTTCTTGTGAGTGAAGGAAGCATATGAGGAATTTAAGCATGTTCTGCTGGCCTTAATTTATAACAAAGATGATAAGTCTTCGCCAGTTGTAAATGAGGTAATGAAGAATGTATATATGTGGGTGTATGTTGAATTGAATTGTTTCTCCACCACTTCGTTTGATACGGTTGTGTATGTTGAATGATGAGTTTGTTAAAGTTTGGTTTTTAATGTGTTGGCTATACATTATAGTTGTCTCAACGTTCCAACATAATATATGTTGGAGGCAGAAGGGTGTTTTTTTCTTGTCATTTTCGTATTGTTTTTTAACAAGTCAACATGGTCTTCATATCTTGTCTTACATTACTCAGTTCGACTCGTGTGTCTTATAGGCGGTAAGCTCACAACCACTTCTGGAATAAATTATCTTATAAAGATATTATTTACTCCTTGTCGAGGTTGCATAATGTTTATACCCTCTAATACTTTTGCAGTGGTCTGAGAAGAAAGGTCTGAGATTGCGGGTCTACTATCTTCTGTTTTACGAGCCCATCTACGCGCATATGATCCTATTCTTCCATGAGTTACGATATTTAATAAGGTAGCACTCATATTTTTCTCTTAATTATTTATTGCATTGGTCTGTTTTATAATGAGTTGGACCTTTTGACAGCCTTCTCTCAAAAAGATACTGTTTAACCACTACTTTAATAAACATGCATACTCAGCATACACAAGGGTTTTGCCTTCGTCAAGGAGTTCCATCATCCATCGAAAATTTTACGAAGACGTTGCTCTTTGAAGACCGCGACCCCCCTGCACCATTACAAGAGAGTTTATATGAAATACCTTCTTTTGATGAGGTGTGCGTAAGTTACATAGAGGAAAATTAGCATCAATATATTGGAAAGCTGGCAGCTCTGAAAGTTGGTCACTTTTATAGCAATGAACTTGAATTTTGGTGTAGGTGGACATACAAGCCCTTGCTCATGCTGTTGATCTCCAAGGCAGAGTGCGGTTGAGAGCTTGAAGTTTGCCAAGGGTGACAGGGACGCTGCATTTCGGTCGGTTAGATAAGTTTAATTTGTTTACAGTTTTGATTTATTTCCTCCGACGTGATATCAATTTTTATTCGTGAACTTTCCTTTATCCCAGGATTTGATTGCTCTGCATGCAGTCTTGTCTTTCAATGCTACTGCTGGCAGTATATTACATAATCATAATTCTTTACTGTAATTAGTGACAATCTGAAGTTTCCTCCATATTATAACCTGATTGACCTCTATTTTCCTTGGTAGCCGAGTTAAAGAGCATAAATTTTAAGCCTATGGATTATGTAGTTTATTATTCCCTTCATCACTTAAACATTGAAATTTTTTAGGCAGTCTTATTTTTCTGTTCAAACTGCCTTCCTTGGTTTGTGCAGAATGAACTTTGCCGAATGAGATTGACATGTCTCTGCTTGATGAACTGGTTCATGAGTATTGCATTTACAGGGGCATTGTGGACCCAATCTCTTCAATCTGTGGTGAAGGTAACTCCCTAGAGTAGCCATCAATATATAAATTTACCGATGTTTGACCTGTAATTTTAATTTTTCTATTGTCAATTGACTCATCAGACTCGCAAGCCACGTCTGGAATTACGACTTCTGACCAACTGGAGGCAGCCTTTAGTTTATCTGGAAATTATTCAGTTGGTTCTGACAGTTGTATATCAGTAAGCAATACACACGCAGGAGATTCTATAGAAAGCAAAACAGATACGTTGAACTCAAGAGACACTGACATGTATCTGGACGTACGTTGTCAACGCAATACTATCAATCTTAATGAAGACTGCAGCACCCAGTGGCATGTTGCATCAAGAAGACAGCAAAATTACTCAATAGCCAGAAGTTGTAGGACTAGTGAAAGAGGAAAACGAAAGCGATGGAGGAGCAGAGATGATAACTTTGACAATTTCTCTGACTCGATCATGAGAAACTGGAAGTTTGAGACTAGTGAATCTATTGATGATGCCACCAACACTATAAAAGAGGTAGATAATCTTAGTTTTTGATGCTTTCAGTCTTGAAACATTCATCGACTATTGAGCTTCACAGGATCATAAAAGATCACCCTCGACGCCAATGGCAAAGAATAGGGTTGAGAAGTATGAGCTGATCCTGGGGGTGAAGGAATTGACGAGCAGAGGGATGGCCGAGGAGGTTGTTGGAGAGGTCTCTACCTTGTTTCCAGACTTCTTTGCTGAAAACCCTATCCTACTCTTTCAGCTGAAGCAGGTTCTCTTTTCTGTTAGCCAACTCGAGCTTAACAGATACTGATGGTTTGTGTATTTCAAGTTCTTCACAATTTTAACCATACGAATCATATGTTGGTGATTCCAGGTTGAATTCCTTAAGCTTGTAGCTGCCGGTGATTATTCCAGTGCTCTGAAAGTTGCTACATCTTATTTAGGATCCTTGGCGGCTAAAGACCAAGCTTTGGTTAAGCCATTGAAAGAGACTTTGTTTGCCTTACTGAGACCTCAGGAAGAAGCGATTGTTAAACAAGTGCCGTTAGATGCCCTCTCAACTTCACTACAGGTCAGACATGTTCATATAACACTATTTTCCTGGCTAAATATTCGCTCTCCCTTCTTCGTCTACCATTTATCGCAAATTTGCGTGCCTTTTTATTATAAATTCAAGCCTAGCTGCTCTCTCTCTCTCTCTCTCTCTCTCTCTCTCTCTCTCTCTCTCTCTCTCTCTCCCCCCCCCCTCCCTCTCCCTCTCCCTCCATGTATGTTTTTAGGTTTTGCTTTATATCTCGTAAAGTGAAGTTCTTGTAGATCACATATCTGACTCTACTTCTGATGAATTAGATTCGTTCTGTTCGGAGTGATTACTCTTAAAATGTTTGTAGGTTTGCTGTTGGGAGGAGGTTGGGTATCGAGGAACCGCAGCTGATGAAGATCATCAGGGCGACTCTTCACACTCACACGGAATGGTTCAAAATCAAATGTGCAAAGATCAGTTCGAAGGGCTTCTGCGTATAATCTCTCTTAAGAAGTTGGCAGCCCTTACTCGGAGATTCCGACAATCATAGATCCACCTCTAATGCAGATAGTTGCACCCAAGGCTCGCTCAAAACAGCAACTTCGCACGAAGATGGGAGCATCAGCCCGAGTCAAATATCTGCGACTGGCGATGCAGCTACAGCCGGGGTGTGCGATGAGAATGCAATCCTCAAAGTTATGGTAAAAATTGCTGATCCTTTTTCTTCACTTATTTATGTTATTATAATGATATGGAAAAGTTGGAGTTGCACTTATTTAGTTATTTATTTATTTATTGGTACTACTGTTTTGCAGGAATTTCTTGCTCTGCCCAGAGCAGATGCTATTCATCTCCTTGCACGGTACAATGGGAATCCAGAAACTGTCATCCAGCAATTGTTTGCGTAGGTGCCTTGTAAGTAAAACTCGTTGGCTATGTTACTTCTCTTCTTTTTCCTTTTTCTTTTTCTTTCTAATTTAATTTGTGTTTGGTTTTCCACTAGATATTATTATTCCCACGTATTGAAGAGATGTTAGTGGATAACATGTACAGCTAAGTTACTCCTGAATTTATTTTATTATATTTGATTATTTCGGTGATCCAAAATCTCTTTCACTTGCACTATCTTAAGGATATTTATAATTGAGCGGAGTGTCAACAGTGTTCAAACTTCATGATCGTTGACTTTAGGGATTTGGGACATATTGACATGGTTCGGATAATTCCCATTGTTGAGAGAGTGATTTTCTGGCTTAAGAATCAAATTTAATGCATAATACGTCTAGCTTTAATGAAGACATGTGTATGAAAATCAGAATAAAAATTAAACAATATGTCATCGATCGCAAGAAGAATCTATAGGCGCCCCCGTGCCTTGATGGGTACGCTGCCTCCTCCAATTTTTAATCGTAGAAACATTTATCATCGCCATACAAATTAAATGGACATAACATAACTTAGACCACGAGAATGGGTTATGTGACACTAGGTAGCTGTCCCAAGCCAAGGGACTTCACATATGTTTGTCTTCGCATACTTGTCGAACCAAATTCTTCAAATAGCAATAATATTAAATGACATTAAAATATATTCGTTGGATTAGCTCTCGTTAATTAGTGACTAACGACCTCATCATCTCTACAAATAGTCTTCTTAATTGTTATATACCCAAACAAAATGAAAAACTTAAGAGCCGAAGAATGAATTGAATCTCTCTCACTCAAATCTGTAAACAAACATATCAATCACGCGCTCTAAAAAATTCAGTAAGACAGTCAACAGCTTTACGACGATTCTCTTTACTGTCTCGTTCTTACGAGGTGAGTTGCTTCCTTCGCTCTCAACTCAAGACCTCTGCTGCCGACTCCATATATCAAAGACTCTTTTTTTTTTTAAATATTATTTTTGGTCTTGGCATTGTGTGTGCGGAGATACGTGTGCTTATTTAAAAGCCCCTTGGGCGTGATGGGCAGCGACTGAAGAAAGAAGTCGAAGTAATCTGAGCTGCTTTCTGAAAATTTTGCCATTTGGAATTGTATTTTCTTTAGCAATGGCTGAAGATATTTGTTGTCTTCACCAAGGTGAGCTCATCTTTTCCAACTGTACTTGTGTCTTTCTTTGTTTCTATTTAGTATCTTGCTACTAGCATTACTACCTCTGTGAGTCGTTCCGTGATCGAGTTCTTTTGAGGATTACTGCTTATATATGAGTCAAATATCTGAAACGTGACTCTGTATTTTGCCCATTCTTCCTCTAAAAGCTTGATTTT
>JAPQWV010004517.1:0-29288 GCA_027422505.1 Craterostigma plantagineum
GTTCTTATAGATTCTTTCCCTTAAGTGCGATTTCAGTATTTTAGGAAAACATTCATAGTTATTCCAGCATAGATTTTTCTTTAGTGATCAATTTTATTTTAGGAATGTCGATCCTCCAGATCTTTTATTAGAATGTGATTACGTTATTTTATGTAGAAATTCGTAGTTGTCTCATTCCAAGATTTTCCTTCAACTATCTAGATTATTTTAGGACTGTCGGATTTTCTAGATCTATTCTTAGAATGTGATTAAGTTATTTTAGGAAGATATTCGTAGATCTCTTTTCAGCCGCTAATTCATTTCAGGAAATTTGGATCCTTCTTATTTAGCCCTTATCAAATCTTTTCCTTATTTATGAGATCCCGTCAAATCACTCTGAGATCCCTGATGCACTGATTGACAGTTTTCACTTTCCTTTTGAAATTCAAAATTCGTTTTGGCAATCAAATCTTCTTAATTCTATTTACGCGAGTTTATCCTATCTCATTTTTTGGAAGACTATATTTCTTGGATGTTTTCCTGTTTGTAAATAAGATCACTCAATTCTTCCTTCCTTACCTCAGAATCCGAATCCTCTTCTTGAAAATTATCTAAGTTATACTCCAGCTTTTGTGAGTTCTGTAAGATCGATCACAAGGGAGCTCAACAAATTTGTGATATCTGTCAGATCTAATAGTGATTCCATCCTTGAGAACGTTTTTTCTGATAAGTTATTCCTCCCTTTATTCTCATTCTTTTAGTTATCTTGCGCTAAGTTTTCAGCCTTAAAGCCTTAGTATATCCCTTTTTTTTATGCTGAGAGGGAGAAGTTTAAGTAATTAATGACATAGATTCTAAGAGCTGTCTCAGATATTCGTAATGACGTGCGTACGATATTCCTTTTATGCGCCTAGGTTATATCTCGATGATATTGTGTACTGACTGAATTTGCATGAAAAATATTTTACGCGCCTAAGATATATCTTAGCGCTTATATGTGCTGACTGAATTTGCATGAAAATATCTGCACATATACAAGGGGAGCATAATTGTATGGGAATTCGGACTTTTATACTGCGATGCGTAATCTTATGCTCTGATACTTATATGAGATTATTAACTTTTGTGAGATTTCTTGGTAAGTGATAAGTGCCTACTGCGATGATTATCTACTGCTTGAATCATGTTTGGAAAATGTGCACTTAGGCAGGGGGAGCACACTTACGGGTAACTTAAAATTATTCACGATATATCATAGAGTATGACACGAGATATCTGCACTTAGAAAGGGGGAGCAAATTCATTCATGATATATCTCTGTATGTCATATAGATAACTGCACTTAGACAGGGAGATCAAATATGTATCATATGTGATTAAGAAATATCATATGCTCTGCTATGTGGTTATGGAACACTTAGGGCTCCTTTGATATCCATGTTTGGATTTGATGGGTATAAGTTATTTTGTGTATGGCTATACACGAATTCCGTTTATATCATGTTTGATACGTGTGTTTTAATTATTTGGGTAATCGTATATTATTGTTTGATATGTATGTTTGAAATGGGTATGAAATTATAAAAAAATACTAAAAAAACAATTTTGCCCTTTATAAAAAAAAACAATTAAAAAACAATTACAACATCATCGTCTTCTTCACAAGTTCCCCAATTACAGAAGAGTTCTTCCCAAATTACAGAAAGCCTCTCCACGCCATTGCCGGCCCGCTTCGTCGGCGCAGTTGTACGATTCCCCGGTGTCAGGAAGCGGCGGCGAAGGAAGACGAAGCTTCGACCATCAGAAGAAGTAAGGGAGAAGACCAAGCCTGGATTGTTTACTCTATCCTCACCAGAGAGAACAGCAAAGAAACCCTTGTAAATTACTTCCCTCAAATCATTCGTTTCTTGATTTCTTGCTTCGCGATCTGCGAGGGATTTATTGTTTATTTTTCAGACAGTGAAAGCTCCAGCGATTGATAGCCGTCTAACGAAAACCCTAATTCGTCGGGTCCACCCCTCCTCCGCCTCTGCCGGCACAACCAACACCGCCTTCTCCACCAAATAGCCGTGCTTCTCCACCAGCACTGCGGCCTCCACGACCACCACCTACCGGTGACAGGAATCTTCGAACAATTGGTGAAGATGAGGGCAAATTGCTATTAAGAAATGTGGATCAGTATACCCACGTCTAGGATGGGTTTATGTACACAAGGCCATAAATGATTTATGTGTAATGGGTTTGTAATGTATACAAGCCATGTATTGCTTTACATGGATACCAAACAAGGTGTTTTTTTTTCCTATACCCATTTGATACCCATGTATACATAGGTATCAAAACGAGCCCTTAGACATATGCGCTAGGACTAGACTTGCCCATTTTCAACCGTAACCGGCGATTAGGCGGTTAACCGGCGGTTAGACGTTTCTAAAAAAATATTCAAATTAGGGGTTGAGCTCGTGGCTGTGTGCGAGCAGGACCATGGTTAAGGTTTCTCTTACAGTGAGGGGCTTGCTGTTAAGGTTAGGCACTTGGAAAGAATGAGTGAAGAAGACATTGATGTCGATTGTGAAAAACATTGCAGGGAAGATGAAGACGACGACGATAAGAGGGAGAATGTCTTTATGTTTTTTGTTTTCTTTTCTTTTTTAATTTATCTGTTTTCGTTTTATTTTAAATATTCAATAATATTTACGATTAGAACCGCAATTACGTGACTTCAATTATGAGGCCCGGCCCACAATTGTCCTTCCTTACGTTATTGAATTAAAGTGCTTTTGTCTCTATTATGTGACTCAATTATTGTCCTTACTACATCTCATAAAGTATTACTTACTATATTTTATGATTTTACTGGGTATAGGTGAGATGAGTTCATTGCCGTCGAGTGATGAAGAGGAGACAAGAACTAGTGGTGTAAGAACAGAAGAAATTTCTATAGGGGTAAGTATGTTTAAGGTTGGTTTTTTTATTTTTCATGGCAATAATGATAATTGAGATTATTATGTTAATCAAACCTCGGACGGTTGGGACGGCGGTTAGTCCTTCCGACTAAGCGTCAACCGCCAGTTACCAACCGCCGGTTACGGTTAACCGGTGGTTGGACATGTCTGCTAAGTGATTGAATATGCTTACATGCTTCCGTACTGCATCAATTACATGTCATCATCAAAAAGGTGGAGAATATTGACCTTTTTGGTCCATGAGCGTTAGAGAGTCTGATGACTATATAATTGTAATGACGTTAGGTATATAAATTAAGCAATCGATGAATGATTCATATAATATCTAAGTACATGATAATATTTGAATATGCATGAATTATGAGCTATAAAATGGTTAAAGTGTCTAATATTTGATTCGCATGTGATTCTGTGATTTATTGGTGAAACTATGTGATCGCATGTTATAGACACCTCACATGCTATGATGTATCGTTTGTGTGCTATTTATGGGAAAAACGCGTGAGATATCCAACCATATTATATAAGGAAATATGTTGTCTATATATGGAAAGTGCTATATCCATTGAGAATCGCTTATTCCTGAGTGAAACTTGCATCTACGATTTTTGAATGCATCCCCACTAAATTAATTGTGCGAATCGAATTGATCTTTCCTTATACTAATTAGGATATATAATTAGGAAAGATTTGATTAATTGACTTTGTGGATAATGTGCTATTATATGGTATGTGCTATAAATGGATGTGATCTCGGAAATATGGAAAGTTGTGGCATGACATGTTAATTCGTGATAGCTGTGATATGATCTGATTTGTGTGCTAAACAGGGAAAATATATTGATCTGATACTATGTGCTAAATACGGAAAATGTATTGATACGCTGCTATCTCGTGTGCTAAACATGGAATGAAATCTGGACTGACTTATTCTATAAATTGATAGCAGGGAATCACATATGGAAAGTTCTGTTATGGTAAATATAATTCAAAATAATTGAATATGCTTTGAGAACGAATCTGAGTCTTTATATGGAATTAAATCATGCTTAAATGAGCTTGTGACCGTTGTGAACATTTATTGTGAGCATGATCTACATGGCATATTTACCACTCGAAATTGCATGGATTATGTGCTTGATTTGGTGATTAATATCTTGATCTTAATTTCCATGTAAAGTGTTGAGTGAAAATGTTATAAATGAGCAACACTTTTTAATTTCGAGCGACTTAGAATTGCGAACCTACGACTACGAGAGTTTTGAGCAGAAACACCACTGAGAGATTCCTGAGCGATCATTTGCGATAGCTTTCTGCCTACCTGAGCGATCACTTACAAAGTACAGAACGTACTGAGTTATTCTAACCTCCCACCATATATTCTGTCTTCGGATGTGCTGTCTTCGGACGTGAGGAATACCAAGGAGGCAAGGTCGACGTTTACGCACACGTGAAGGGAAGGAGGAGTTCTGGGGGCCCTTCGATAGCGAGCTTTTTACTGTCGGATCAGGAGATTTCGAGGAATGAAACTCGGCGCGTGGTAAGCTAGTGTGTCTAGTGTTCGACTTGTTTCGGTTTGTGTATTGGGCTAATCAATCAATTTTGTATCCAGCTACGGTACATTATAGTGATTGGTTAAACCTCTTGGGGAGCAAACCCCAGGAGATGAGTAAACCCCAGTTGGGGATATAACCTCAATAAAAATCCTGTTTCGCATTTACTTTACAGTTATTTTCCTTTTTGCTGTGAGACAGACCCGACACACATCCGACGTTACTAGGATATATCAGGCATACTCATCACAAGCATTAGTAGGCATACTCATCACAAGCATTAGTAGGCATCTCTAAGTCACTACATCTTAAGATTTGTGAAAAGAAGAAGCATAAATTTTTATAAGCCTAATTCACCTCCCCTCTTAGGCACGTTTTTATCTTCAATATATTATATTTTATATCACATGCATAAGACGGATACGAGTCCTTGTTGCCATAGTAATTAGATAACGAAAAGTTGTGTCTACCACAGGAGAATACGTCTCTTCAACAAGATGAGGGAAGTTTTGACTTCATTAATAATGGTCCTGCAATTAGTTGCAGACGTTTAATCAACAATTCGGCAAGACCTTTTATGTATGGACATTTGGCTTAGGATATTTTACGTCAGTTCCGATATACATACAATAATTAAATGCTTAGATGTAAGTTCGCCAGCATTATCAAGGCGTCTCTTCTTTATCGGGTTAATCTGGAAATTGTGCTCTTAATCGAATCATTGTGCAAGTAATCTCGCAAATGCCACGTTTTGCATAGATAATGAACTTACATGAGACCACCTACTGATGCATCAATTAATATCATGAAATATTTAAATGATCCAAACGATGGATGCATCGTGTAATACTCGTAAAATTTAATACGGAATTCCCAGGTAATTAGCAACCCGATATATGACTTCGAATTTTTATTAGTCATTTCAAAACGAAGTGAAAATATTAATTATAGAAGTTTTCAAAATTTACTTTGAATATTTAGTTAGGAATAAATGGATACGAAATATAGACAATAAAAAATTAATTATTGTGTTACAAAAATTATTTTTGGTGTGACATACGATTCTAGACAATAAAGAGAAAGTGTAATGGACTTACTTAGCTTGAGAGGAAAATTAGTCACCGCCTAGTCACTTCACACGAAATCCTAAGCCTTGTATATATCTAAACATATCATTAGACTAGACTAAACCTTGGGGAATAGATAGGAAAAAGGAAACGAAATGAAGAGAGGAGAATAAATTCAAGGTGGAAGTTTAATTCAGACAAGCCAGAATCAGTGAAATCGTAAAAGCTTGGACGTGAGGTAGGTGAATATACCACTACAACACGTAAATATGTTGATGTTTATTTTGAAATTATTAATATGCAAATTACGTGATCATTATGTACTTTAAGCGGATTTATGTGATTTATTTAAGTTTTCGGGGATGTTTAATAATATGTGATCAAACTAACTTTTGGACCTTAGAATTGTATATACGTGTTTAAGAAATTCAAAGGTGTTAAGGAAAGAGTTTCGGCCTTAGAATAGGAGTTGAATACTTAGATATTTTCTGGTTATTTAGGGTTTAGGACCTTATTTTATGACTTCGGTATGTATTCAGCTAAGGGGTTTAATAATTTTAATGCAAGTGTTTCCGTAGATGAGCTTGTTTGGGATATTTGTCTGGAATAGGTGATCATGAATTTGCGTATTTGAGATTCTTCAGTATTTTAATGCGTTGGTATTTGTATAATGTCAATTTCGATATGAGAACAGTGAACTATGAGAAGTTTCCGGGATTGCTATGAAAGCTTTTGTGATTGTTAGGTTGAAGTTAAATTCAAACTCTGAAATAGCTACGTGAGAGTGTATTGTATTTACACGATTTGTTTCTTGGTGTCAAAAACAGAACCGTAGTTTGAAGCATTGTAAGCTTTGCAATAGTTTATTATTTTCAAGGGTGATTTACTTTGGTAATATGTGATTAGTTTTTAAGTATATACTTCCTCTGTTTCAGATTAAATAACGTTGTAGAAAATTTTTTTGTTTTAAAATACTTGTCGTTTTACAGTTTTCAAGATAAAAAATATTGACTATTTCCAGTTTTACCCCTATCTTAAATAGGATCATATAATTAATTAAGGGTATAATGAGAATTTTATTTTCTTTCTTTAATAGTTGCTTATGAAATCCAAGGTATATTATTTGTGTGCTTGGAAACCTAGGTGTTTAAATTAAATACATATGTTCTTATGGATATGTTAAGTGATGTATGTGAGTTGGGGAGTTTTCGATGTTAGAACAACTGTCGAAACATTTGAAGATTGGAAGTATAATATAATTTTTGGGGTTTGATTGATTTGTAGGTGTCTATATTTAGTCTTTGAGGTTTTCGACCAATTAGGGTTTTTCTTAGATTTTGGAAGTGGTATTTTAATTGAGGTTTGACTTAGTTTTCGGGCCTTTACGGTTTATAATATTTTGGGTAGTAAGTCGAAGTTTCGGACATGACTAGAATTGTTTAGGGAATTATTTTTGATAAGTTCTGGGGAGTTATTTTAAAAGAATTTGGAGGAAATTATTTTCGAGTGAATCTATGACGAGAGCCGAATATTTTCGAGGAAATTTTATTTATTTTACAATATTACAATTTAATTGCATTGCACTTGCTTCATATTAGTACGAGAGTTGGGTACCATATGAAACGGTAACGCCTTGTTATACTGATGAGCGGGGTAGATTATGATTACGAGGAATTAATTATTAGTATAGAAATTGAGGTTATTATTAGAGGACTAGAAATAGTGACCGTCGAGGTAGTGCGCTAACTCAAGTACGACAGACTGGCATAAGTTATCGTGCGCTTGGGGCTTGAGGCGTGTGTGACTCAGGTGCATCTGGTCGATGAGCCTCCGGTGCATAAGGCTTGGGCCGCGACTCGAGTACATCAGGCCGGTAATCGCCAGGGTGTAGGACTTGAGATGTGGAGCTACCTGTCATTTTAGTAAGTTGATGAGTGGGTTGAATATGCGACATATTATTTCGTGTAGAATTGGAGGAATTATTTTCAGTACTGCATTTTATATTATTGGAAAGAATGGACTAGCAGGAAGATGTCTTCTGTGAACATGTAGACGAACTGCTAGTGGACTAGTGGGAAGATGCCTTTTGTGAACATTTAGGCGAACCACTAGTACTGTACAGGTTGTCTAGCAGGAAGATGTCCTTTGTGAACAATTGGACGAACTGCTAGTAAACTAGTGCTAGTAAACTAGTGGGAAGATGTCTTTTGTGAACATTTAGACGAACCACTAGTTTAGGGTAAAAATAGTGGAATGAGTGATCTAGCAGGAAGATGTCTTTTGTGAACATTTAGACGAACTGCTACTACAAGCTATCTAGTGGGAAGATGGCTTTTGTGAACATTTAGGCGAACCATATAGTAGATGTTGTCTAGTGGGAAGATGTCTGGTGTGAACATTCAGACGAACCACTAGTATATGTTGTTATTAGTGAAAGAAATGTTCTGGCAGGAAGATGTCTGTTGTGAAACATTCAGACGAAATGCCAGTGTAGAATATTATGATTGAATACGCGACGAGAATCTAGATTGTTTAGTCATGATGTGAACTATATGTAGTTTGGGACGAAGGAAAAGATGAGCGTGCATTGAATTGTGAGATGATGTGGGAATGGGGGTCGAGTGCACGCTGCATACATGCATATTATTCACCTACTGGGCAAATCACTCAGGTTTTCGTGTTGTAGGTACCGAGCCTGACGTCGAGGTACGTCGTGGCTGAAGCGGGCTGACGGCGGTGCTCCACGGACTTTTGAGGGCGGGGCTGTACATGGATGCGACCTGTGGAGCGACGTAGGGTTTTGAGTGGTTTGATATTTTGGGCTACGGCCCGTGTATGATGTAGACGTGTATTATTGTAATATATCATATTTAGGAAAAAGTTTTTGTTAGACGGGTCTTCTGCGACTTACGTTGCGAAAATCCGCCACAATTAGTATTAGAAAGTGAGGGGCACCATGTATACACTCCAAAACTTCAATAGATTTATTCTTTATTTTCACCGGTGATGGCTGAATAATTAACTTCCCTTTAGAGCGCGACACATGATAATTCGCTAGATTGAAGAATCCTCTGGTTCTTCATTAAATGCCCACGTATTTTCCGCATCATAATTTCACCGGGATGGCCCAACCGGTCTAACCAAACATTAAATGTACTGTTATTGGCAAAATTCTGGTTTGTGATAGCATATGATTCAATTATTCTAAGATATGTGCAGTATATCACATAATCAAAAGATGGCAATATTTCTATAGTTCTTTTACATTCGGAATCACCTCTGTTATGTGCAAATATTCAATATTTCCTATCTGCGCAGTCTCAATTATCAGCTTTGCTCCTCTGTGTAGTAAAATATTAGCTCTTCCGAAGCCTTCAATTAAACTTGTACTACTCGATATAGTAATAACCATGATTACCACCACATTATCCTCGGCCAAGTCCACGACCTTGACCACGGTCACGTCCACAAGGCGTCGATATCCGCCATGACCACGTCTACGATCATTACCTCGACTATTATAATTATTACTTTCCTGCATTCTCTTCAGGGAGTGCAATAGAACCAGTCGGTCGGGATTCATGGTTTTCATCAATTGCTCTATTTTGCTCAGCTAAAGTAAACAAGAAAATTTTATCTGAATACTTTCATATTTTTTCTCTTGATATTGCTGTTGTAATACGACATTTGATAGAACACAGGAAAAGTGAGAGTGGGAATACTAGCCGAGAACAGGGTAAAAGTTCCAGGTCTCTACTGCAGAGGCTTGGGACATCCCCCCTCATGGATAGCTCCCTGATGTGGAATATGAGGGGTATGAATACCCCTCACAAACAAGCTGAGATTAGTCTGCTGTGTAAAAAACTGCAGATTAACTTAGCATGTCTGGTTGAGACCAAATAAAGAAAAGTAACATGGAGGTGATGATGGATAGGTTTTCAGAGGGTGGAACCAGGTGACAAATCTGGAGTGCCATCATAATGGGAGAATCGTGGTGGTATGGCAGAAGGAGTGGGATATGAGTGTAATAAAGAAACTGACCAGTTGGTACATATAAAGTGCTCCAGAGAAAGAGATGAATTCATGATGACTTGTGTGTATGGACATAACAACATTACCCAGAGGCTTGAATTGTGGCAGGAACTCAGAGGATTGAAGCAAGCTAGTTTACCCTGGTTAGTTTGGGAGATTTTAATAATGTTTTGAACATGGGGGATAGGATCGGGGAGCACCTGTACTTGCTTCTGAATGTGAAGGACTTAGGGAGTGTTTAAGGACTGTGAACTTATGGAAATCAGCAGGAAAGGGAATAAATTCACCTGGACCAACAAACAAAGTCAGGAAACCAGAGTTTGGAGCTGCATTGATTGGGCTTTTGTTAACATACCTTGGGTTGATAAGTATCCTGATATAGAGGCTCATATACTGGAGGAAAGTATCTCGGATCATACATCTATCTTTCTCAGGAAGGTGGGATCACAGTGGCATACCAAGAAGAGCTTCAAGTTTCAAAAACATGTGGGCAGATGCACCACAATTTCTGGAGCTGGTATCTGATGTTTGGAAGGGCAGATATGATGGTGGATGTGAATGGAAGCTGATCCAGAAACTGAAGGACTTGAAAGGCCCTCTCAAAGAGCTAAATAGAACTCAGTTCCCCGAGTGATTCTGTGGAATGGAGCAGGCTGAGGTTGAAAGAAGCACAAGAGAAGCTGCATAAGAACCCCCTAAATATGGTACTGATACAGGAAGAGAAGGATTGTGCCACAGAGCTTGAGAAGGTGAGTAAAGCTGCAACAAAATTCCTGGCACAAAAGGCAAAAGCTACTTGGATGTCACCAGGAGATAGGAACACAAAATACTTCCATGACTTGGTAAAACAAAGGGCAGCCCGAAACAGAATATCTTCTATATATACTGAGACAGGGCAGTTACTTGATCAACCAGAGGATATAGTTGCACATATTGTGGAATACTATGAGGAAATTCTGGGCAATAAAATGGAGCAGATAAATGAGGTAGAGGTGAGGTTATAAAACAAGGCAGAGAGCTGACTATTGAGGAGCAGAAGGTAATGATAAGACCTTTCAGCAAGGCTGAAATAAACAAGCTCTATTCTCTATACCTAGTGACAAGGCACCCGGTCCGGATGGGTATAATAGTGAGTTCTACAAGAAGGCATGGGTGGTAGTGGGGGAAGATATCACTCAGGTGATTCCGAATTTCTTCCAGAAAAACTAGTTGATGAAAGCTCTCAACAAAACTACCATTACTTTGATCCCCAAGGTAGATAATCCAGTTATGCCAGGGAATACAGACCTATATCCTGCTGCAATACTATCTATAAATGTATATCGAAGCTCATATGTTCAAGAATCAGAGCAGTGTTACCTGAACTAGTACAGGATAACCAAGGAGCCTTTGTTCCAGGAGATGCATTGCACACAATATTCTCCTAACCCAAGAGCTGCTGAGAATGTATAGAAGGGGAACTGCCTCACCTAGATGTTTGATGAAGATTGACTTGAAGAAAGCCTACGACATGATAGAATGGAAGTTCATAATCAGATTATTGCAGAAATTGAAGTTCCCTGTCAAAATGGTAGCTTGGATTGAGGAATGCATAACCACGGTTTCCTACCAACTCTTTATCAATGGAGCCTTGGAAGGGAATATAAGAGGAGCTAGGGGGATTAGACAAGGTGACCCCATGCCACCATTGCTGTTTGTATTGGTCATGGAATATCTGTCAAGGAAGCTACGGCTGACAGCTTCTAAGGCAGAATTCAGATACCATCCATTGTGTAAGCAGCTGAGTATAGTGAATTTGTGCTTTGCAGATGATCTAATCATCCTATGCAAAGCTCAGAGGAGGTCTATTATAATGATACTTGAGAATCTGAAACAATATCAGATTACTACGGGGCTGGAGGCAAATAACAGCAAGTCATCCATATACATTGCTGGTGTGTCAGCTGATGCCAGACAAGAGCTGATTGATATAACAGGGTTCACTGAAGGCAAGTTCCCTATGAGGTACCTCGGGGTGCCCATATCACCTACCAAGTGGAGCAGAACCGACTGTCAGGAGCTGGTGGACAGAATTGTCAAGCGCATTAACTGTTGGACTACGAGGCATCTTTCTTATGCGGGCAGATGCTGCCTTATAAACTCTGTATTGCTGTCGATGCATGGTTATTGGGGGTCCATATTTGTACTACCTAGAAGTGTGGTTAAGCTTGTAGACCAAAAATGTAGAGAGTTCCTATGGGGCAGGTCTGAGAGGGGATCAGTACAGGCATTGGTAGCATGGGATTTGGTGTGCAGAAGGAAAAGCTGCGGAGGCCTGAACATCAAGAATTGCGGGAACTGGAACTATTCTTGCATTGTGAGGCTACTGTGGGATATTGCAGGGAAAAGGATTGCCTTTGGATCCAGTGGTTGGATGGAGTATATCTGCAAGGTGGGGATTTTTGGGCATACACCGCACCGAAGGATTGCAGCTGGACATGGAGGAAACTGAACAAGATCAAGGAGCTATTCAGATATGGCTGTGAACAGGGTCTATGGCTTGCAACAGAGCATGAAAGATACACAGCTTACCTCGGCTTATAACTGGCTGGGCAGAGACAGGGAGAGGAAGTTCGAGCTAGCTGAGGCTGTATGGAATAGATGGTCTGTTCCTAAGCATGTTGTGGTGCTTTGGTTGATATTTCAGGGCAGAATTCTTACTCGAGACAGGTTACAACAGTGGGGTGTTGTGATACAAGACTCGAAGTGTCTCTTATGTGGAAATGAAGAGGAAAATATCAGTCATCTTTTTATGGTCTGTGAGTTTAGCCAAGTGATCAAAGAAAGTATTCAAGATGGATTAATTCGCGTATAGCAGATGAGCTGGAGGGAGTAAAAGAGGTTAATGAAACAGTTGGGAAAGCGAAAAAGTAAGGTCTGCAAGGTGAAGATTATGATTATTACAGCTATGATATATCTGATTTGGAATGACGAAATCGAAGATTGCATGGGGAGACTCCGAGGTCAGAGGCAGAAGTGGTGGGAGCAGTTCAGCGAGTGGCAATTGATCATATTAGCAGTTTGAGGTTATTACATTCTAGGAAGGATGAACAGTTATTTCTACAGCGCCTACTATGTTAGCATAGTGTGTTGATTTAGGATGTTGAGCTAACCAATGTAATGGGTTGAACCATTTTGTTAATGTGGTCATGATAAGTTCTCACCCAAAAAAAAAAAAAATACGACATTTGATGGATGAAATGTGGTGAGTATTTTCTCCAATATATCCACATCGATAATTGTTTCTCCACATAATTTCAACGTGGAAGTAAAACAACAAAAGTGTATTCGCTTACTGATTTAGAATCTAGTAATCGAAATTCATCCATTCGCAACATGCATTGGAGAATAACTATTGTCAGGTTGTTATACATGTCTTTCAGATTTTCCACAACACAGTTAGGTCTTTCACAGTTAAATATTCAATTTTCAAACTTTCATGGATGTGGTGGCGAAGAAATAGAAGCGTTTTTTGCCTTATCTTGCACCGTTGTGGTGCGGCGTCAATGGTGTCACCTCCACCTTCGGCTCGAGCGGTTTGTGGTTTTCGGGTCGACAATGGTGTCGCATCAGCCTTTCGCTTTCAAATGAATATCGCATTAGTGCCATAATAAATAATTTTTTCTCGAAATATCAAGCGCAACAAATTCTAGGATCGCCAAGTTCGACATTATACTTTTATAAGATAAAAAATATTTTAACAATGAATCATATAAGATAACTAATCAAAATAAGAATCAACATAAATATGTAACTAGAATAACATAAACAAATAAAAAATTGTTCATTTTCCGTGTATTTAATTTCTCCGAGGTCCGATAAGGTATTATGGTATCCAAAATCCGTATACGTTGGTCCAAAGTCCATATCTGCAGTGCCCCTGACTTCTACCGCCCATTCTTATTACTATTTTATGTGACTGCAGTGATGTGAATGAAATCTTTATACGAAATGCGTACAAAATTTTTCCTTTTATATAAAGGAAACTCTTCTGTACAATACAAAATATTCCTAGGATATAAATACATTGGTGATTGCGCATGCATGTTCAAAATAATCTATTGGCCCGCCACTCAGGTCGCATCCATGTACACACTGCCACCTCAAAAGTCCTCCGGAAGCTTCAAAAATTGGCCTCGTGCCTTTGTAAAGATCACGTACCGTGATCCCGTGAACCTACAACACATAAATTCGTGGAATGAGCTTATAAAGCCCAGTAAGTGAAAGCCATGCATGCCATGCACGTGTCCTAAATTCGCAAAGGCATCCGCGCCAATGCTCCCTAGACCTCATATTTTTTCCTTGTCTTGTCTTGTCTTGTCTTGTCATGTAGGGCCCTCGGATATCTTGCTATGCACCACCATGGAGCTCGAATCCACAAGGGATAAATAAATATATAAGTGGCAATACCCACTCAAGGGAGGCTAACCCTAGGGCGCCTTTTATGTCCCAAAGTGGTTTCATCATACGCCACGCAGACGCTTCACTGGTAGCCTAATCTGAGGTAGTCAACACAGAGGTACCCTCGTGTCGCTTACTCCCTCAGCTCCGCACCCTCCAGTTTTCATGATCCGCCATGAGGGCATTAGCCCTAAAATCATGTCTTGCCTTGTACATGTCATGTCTTGACGGTAGCGCCATAACGACGTCACCATGGTAGCATAGAAGAGCCGTGACTCAACTGTGAGTCGACATCAGACGCCCATATCGGCGAATCTTTATTGCTCTCAGACGATCGTATATTATGCACGCTCTCGTATCCTGTCTTTCGTTCTAATCGTGCGTGCATATACTCATGTCATAAATATGCGTGTCATGCCATCATATCATGTAAATAAATAATGCGTGTCATGTAACGCAAATAATTCACGTAGGAAGTCACATAATATCACAGAAACACATAACACATAAATTCATGCACATATAATTATGTGTTGTAGTTGGGACTTCCACTTACCTAGTATCCTTAGCTATTAGCTTATCGTACGGTAAATCGCTACCTTCGAACCCTAAATATAGAAACATATAAAATTAGGGTTTGTTAGTCTAATTATAGTTTCATGAAAGTGGCTTAGTTTGAAAATCCTAGTTTCGACTTTTATGGGTTTCGAAACCCTAAAGTTTAGAACACCTTGAACTTGAATTGAAAAGTACTATTTCGAGATCCTATTAGACATAGTTCCAAATTAATTAAATAGTACATAATATTTCGAAATCAACCTAGAAGTGGATCTCGACATGGAACTCGAACTTAATTATGGGATTTCGAAGTGAATTTTTAAAGATAGATCTCGATATGTTAGAGATAATTCTCGAGTTTGAGTTAAATAGATCTCGAGCTTGATGGTGAATTTATATTAACATGAATCTCGACGTGGGGTTTGAGATGAATGTCGAGCTTAATCTCGAGATCTCACACAAAATTTCGATGTCAATATTAAGGATAGATCTCGACATGACTCGAGATCTTATGCAAAATTTCGAGGTTACCCTAAAAATAGTTTTCGACATTCTTTCTATCCTCATTCTTGAGTTCGAGATCATTCCAACAAAAACTAACAGGGTTTCGAAACTATCAAACTGGAAATCATACTACCCGAAAACATCTTTTTGGTACGGATATCATTTAAACTTCGATCAAAAGACATGTTTTCAAGAACAATTTAATATCACATAAACTTCAGAAACCCTAAAATTAGTAGTTAAAACCCTAATTCCTTCCAACTCTAATACTTAATAATTTTTCCTGAACATGTTAATATATGAGACAAGCATATAAAACCATGAACTAATCTATACCTTTTTCAGCTTAGTGACGAGTTCTGCTAGAGCTCTTATTCGACTTCTTCCTTTCTTCTATTTGTGTTTTCGTTAGTTCTTTCTTAATACAAATGACATCGACATTTATTTACTTAGTTCTTATCCTAACTTGATGAGATTAACTATTATAATAATATTTTTTACAGTTTTCCCTTCATGCTAAGTAATCGAATCATTTAACAATTCTAATGTTTCGACATCTAATGGCTCGAACTTCTCTTCCGACATTCTTAAATCTTCATGAAGATTTCGAGATTGATAATACACAATTTAGAGATGAATTTCGTCTTGAATCTCGAACTTGATTTCGAGATTCTACATAAAATTTCGAAGTCAAATTTAAAACTAGTTTTCGGCATTCTTCCAATATCCAATGATTTCGAGATTTAAGATGTTGAGTTCTAAGGATTTCGAGCTTCATCAATTTCGGCTTCAAAGGTTTCGAGATCCTAAGACTTCGAGATTCTCCTAATTTAGCAACATCCTCATTTTTCTAAAGTTGGAATTCTAATATATCGAGATCTTATCTAGCCTTTTCGAAATCTACTTCTTCGACATTCATGTTAGGTTTCGAAATCTTACTAGTTCCAATTTTGTCTTAATTGATATCGAAATCTACCCTTTCAAGATCATTGCGTTTCCTATCTTAATCCAAAATTTCTCTAACACCCACATCCAGTTATTTGTTAGATTAAATATATCATAAGCATATAATCACAGAATTCATGTAATACGCAGTCATAAAGTCACATAATATGTATGCAAATTTATTGGCCGGCTTACTTACGGTGGTATTACAATATCCATGTCTGAAATCCGTGTCCATAGTCCAAAACCCATCAAATCGGTAATTAATTTAAAGTTGATTAATAATTTAAACGAATGTTTTAAATTATTTATTCTTTGAAAAAGAAATTCCACACGCCACCAAGAGGAATTAAAATCTGGACCTCTCATCACCTTATGACGATATTCCGCGACACCTTTATGATAATTTAATTATAGAGAGAAATATTTGGAGATAAAGTATGAATTTCAATATTTTGTGTGTTTTACAATACAACTTAAGGTGTCTATTAATAGGCAAACTTATCTAATTGCAACCATAAAATAAAATATTACATCAATTATAAAATAATCATATCTAATTTATATTCTCATCTTATACATCCTTCTTTAACCACCAATATAAATAATTCTAGTACAGAAAATAGAAATGGGCGACTGCACTATAGGCGACGGTTACAAGAAAAATCGTCGCCTAAAATTGACGTGGTGGTAATAAGGTAAATAATTAGAAAACCTGCGTACTATAGGCGATGGTTCATGTTCAACAACCGTCACCCATAACCTATAGAGTATATGTGACGGTTCCTGGACAACTACCGCCGCCCATAGAGAATAAATCAATCTATATAATATATACCCACAGATAATATTTATTATTTATTCCTCATTATCTTATCTTATCAATCAATCTATATAATATACACCCACAGAAAATTGCTATTGTGCGCACCTACGGTGGGAAACTAGCGTGAGCATGCCACATAGACGATGGCGGAGCGCCAAAGTTTCTAAATTGAAAAATACAATTTAATCTAAAATAAACTAAAACAATAATACAAATAAAAAGTACGAAAATCAAAAAACACATTTCACTTCGATCTCACTGTCTACCCTCTCTCTGCCAACACCGCCGTCCCCTTGTGTGATTTAGATTTTTTTTGTATTTCTCTAAATTCAAAAATATTTATGTGGCGTACGAGCTATGAATCGTTTGCCTGTGATTATATTATTAATATTGATTTCGTGCAATATTTTGTTATAATCGATTGATTAGATTGGCTTCGTTAGAATTCTCCTTTACCATTTACATGTGTATAGATTTTATCAGTGGTAACTTAAGGCTATAGAACTGTTATAATCGACCACTGATGAATCCTTTTATAAACGTAACCCCAAGCCTTCTTGTGCTTAAAATGACTTGCAAGGTTTGTACCAGCAAGACATGGCTATGGTAAAGAGTGTAAATGGTAATAACAACGATGTGGCGTGTTTGACTAGTCTTCACTTTGTTTTTTCTACAAATTCGATGTTTCTTGACTATGCAGATTACAAACAGATCATGTTACGACGACATTGATGAGAAGGTGCTAAAGGAGTGCCTACGAGATGTCCCGCATTATTGCAATCTGATGTTAATTCGAAGCCCGTCGGCGAGATGCAGAAAAAACATCAAGATGATGAAGCGAAAGAACATTTTGTTGGAAGCTATACAGAGTCTGATCTTGTGCAAATGGTTGTAAATGAGTAGAAATATTTCAATAGGTTAACTGATGATATTTAAATGGTGATTTAGGCTTGTATTTCAACTAATGCTTTTTACAAAAATAAAAAGCCTTGCCAAGGGCTGCATATTAAGAATGGTATCTTTCGACTAGGCATTCTTGTCCGCTCTTGTTTATTTGTGTAAGAATGGTATCTTTCGACCATGAAAAGATGTCATTTCACTAATGAAGTAAAAGTAGTACAGACAATGACGCACAGAACAAGTAAAATCGATTACACTTTCAATAAGTCAGTCACCCAAATCATAATAATCAAAATCTCAAATCTAGGTACAATAGTAATGAAAATAATTCAAAACAAAACCACAAGTAATGAACATAAAATAGAAAAAAAATTAGTCAACTTCTCGTCGCTAAGAAAGCCATAACAAAAAAAATAGGATCTGCCCAAACATGTTAGTATTGTAGCCATGTCGAATACAACTACATCACCAAACACGTCCTTGAAATAGGATCTGCCCAAAAACACCGACTGAATCTTTTCTTTCTGAATATGTCTCATGCTCGAACTGGGCTTGTATGTGCCTCGACAATTGACATCCTTGCCATATAACCAGTTCTAACTCTTCCACGAGATATTTGCTTTGTCAACTCGTCCCCTTATTTGTTCGCTCGAATTTCATCTCGATGGCCTTCTTTAGAGCAAACACATCGTTTCCAAATCTAATAAAATTTACAAAACTGAGCAGTGCATAATAATTGATGATTGCAAGCTCAAACTACATGATGATCATGGTGTGCGTTTGTTTGCTTTTCTGTTCTTTTAATAGAAAACAAAATATATATTGTTACCTCTAGAAACTCGAGATGTCCGAAACCATCATCAGTCGAATAATGCCAGACATCACCAAAATGTGCCTTGACAATTTACATCCTTGACATATAACCAGTTCTAACTATTCCACGAGATCTTTGCTTTGTCAACTTGTCCCTTTGTTTGTTCGCTCGACTTTCATCTCGATTGCATTTTTTAGAGCAAACAGATCGTCTCCAAACAACGTCATCTGTCATTTTGTTCGTTTTGATGTTGTCTATTCTCGCACTAAACCAAACTGCTCGTGCATATTGGTTGTAGAACAAAAAGCGTCATGTATCCCATTAAATGACATATTAATTTTTGCCATCTTTCATCTGCAATTTGGGAGTGTGAAGATGATCATCACTTGCTGCATAAAAATTTGGATAGTCAATAAATCGAAATCATACCATACCCTCTTTAATATACAACTATGAAAATTAGATGAGAAAGCAATGCACCTACTTTGCATGTTGGACAAAAGAGAATATAAGTTTGTTATCTTCGTAGTTTAATCAACCATAAACAGAAAACCAAATCCGTCCAAAAGGAGTGCCTCAAATCCCGGCTCACAATGCGGAAAACAGACGTCGCTGTACAAAATAAAAAAATAAAAGGGGCTGAGCATTGCATAAACCTCTTATATCTCCAAACCTTTATGCCCGATCATGAAATTCACGAAAAAATAAAAGGAATGAAAACCAAATTTCATCATTATATCTTTTCCGTTTTGTAAATGATTACATTGAATCTTATTGCAAGAGCATCATTGAACATGAAGGGTATAAACCAGTTCTTCTCATGAGGGTATAAATCGAACGTGATCAGCACTTGCAGAGGAGATGAAGTGGTCCCGATATGGATGTATACTAAGTTGTAAACTGGTAACCTAGATGTTGGAACTAATGTTGAGGTAACACTGAACCTAACATTGAACGCACAGCAGAAATTGTAAAGAACTTAGTAAATAAAGAAGATCGACACAAGCTTTAAATTTTGCAGCAAGTTGTAAAAACTTGATGCGTGCCTCAAGGCGAAATTCCACTATAATGATGGATTACAAAAGATCAAGCCTAAAAGAATGAATCTAACGATCCTATCAAACTACAAAGTCCATAGACTTTTTTGCAAACTGAAAATACTAGCTAAAACAAAACTCGCTTCGCTCAAACTTGCTCAAAGTGCCCGAGATCTCTCTTGAATAATCGTCGTACTCAAACGGTGAGGTGAAGTCCTCTTTTGTATATGTCTCCGACTTTGACAAAGACTTCACAAACGTCCACTAACTCCCATCAACGCCCACTAAGTGGAATGAGTCTGTTACTGACCGTTATTCAGTAATCCGGATAGCTCCAAAAACTTGGTCTCCAACTTAAGCTCCAAGACTCCTATTTTTAGGAAGCTCCTTTCCAACTTTTGCTCCAACTTATCCACGCTTATTCCACACGGTTTGTGTAGAATACTATTTCTAATTGTGCTTTGATTTATTAGCTGTCTTCGTAAATTGGGGCTTTTATTGTATTTGTCCTTAGTTTAGGACTTACTTGCTATTTATATCAAGTATGTTTGGTATAAATAGATGTACTAACATTGTGATTAATAAGAAGATTAGAAAATTGGTCCGAAAGGTTGCAATTCAATTTCTAGAGAGAGAAACACAAGAAATCTTCTCACACTAGACGAAATTCTCTCTCGAGCTCTCAAGAGTAAGTTTTCGATCATGAGGTAAAGTTGAACAATTCTGATCGCAAACTTATGAATTCGAGTCTAGGATTATAGAGTTGATAAACCAGGACCTAATAATTGGTATCAGAGCAGGTTCATTCTGTTTTGAATAAAAAGTTGTTAGAATTGGATCGAAATTTAAATTCTGATATTGTTCCATTGAAGAACAGTTTGGCGCGAATCTAAATTTCGATCTAACAGCTTAATTCAGTGCTTATTTGGTTTGAATTTGATGTTTCTGTGCTCGTGTTAGTAATATACAATATTGCGATCGGATTTGAGTGATTACTGTTCGCGCGAAGAACTGTTTAGAACACGTTCTGATTTTGATCAAATTTGACTAGTTTTGCTTTCTAATGTGTCTAATTGTGTGTTCGTGCATATTCAACATCTGATTACGAGCAATTACTTGTAATTTCATAGTCCAATTCATCGTTTTTGCCTAGATCAGTGTTAATTGTATTCTGTGATTTTTTTCGATAACTTCAATTTTTCTCGCTAAGTTCTTCGATCGGGTTAATTTCTCGATCGAAAAACTCTGCGCAAAATTTTTCTTGATCAGAATACAAAGTCAGACTTAAAGTCGTCTTTACCAAGAACGACTTTAGTAGAAAAATTTCTCGAGCATTACTTGGCGAAAATCTTTTTCGATGAAGACCAATTTTGACCTTTGCGCGCGCAAAACTTTCCGTCGAAAAACTTTTTCGGTCAGACTTTCTAAGTTTGACTACGCGTAAATCATTTGCGTTCGAGAAACTTTTCCAGTCAACGAATTTATTTTGACTTAGCGAGAAACTTACTAAACGTATTGTTTCTTTGCGATCGAAATAAATTCACGATTAAGAGATTTTTCTCGACCAAAAGATTTCGAACATTATTTTTCGCTCGTAAAATTCTTCGCTGACTACGACTTTCTCGCACGAGAACAATATTCAATACATTTTATCTCGACACAATTATTTTCGATCAAACTTTAAAGATTGAATCGAAAATAATTCTCGACTGCTTCAATACCAAACGCTACTAACTAGTCTGCTACTTGTGAAGCACGTAACATCAGTCCAAAATCATCAAAACAACAAACGAAGACCTTCGTCAACTCAACAAACGAAAATGGATGCTTACTCTCTTGGAAACGACAATCGTCCTCCAATTCTCAAAAGAGGCGAATACACTGTATGGAGGAGTCGGTTCTTGAATTTCATTGAGCTTAAAGATCAGGATGAAGATTTTCTTAAATCACTCTTCGAGGGACCAGAAGTCTTTTATATCAATCAAGAAGGTGATAGCTCGAATAACCCTCTAGTCGAACCCAATAGGCGAGTGAAACTACCTAGCGAGTACGACGATGCGGAGAAAAGAAGAGCAAAGGCAGATCTGATAGCCAAGAACACAGTTATGCAGAGCATCCCCAATGATATCTATAGACAGATAGATAGCCTCCCAACGGCTAAAGGAATGTGGGATGAACTGGGGAGAATGATGCAAAGAACCGAAGTAGGTGTCAAGGCTAAGAAGGCGAATATACTCACGGCGTATGATTCCTTCAAAGCTAAAAATGAGGAGAGCTTACATGATCTTTATCAGCGTTACCTCACTCTTCTCAATGAAATGAGAAAAATTGATATCAAGAAGACAAATATGGAGTAGAATATTCGGTTTCTGTCCTCACTACCCACTGAATGGAAAAAGATATCCACTCAACTCAGACAGAACAAAGACTTGGATGAGATGGATATACACGCTGTTTATGACAACCTCGCACAACATGAAGAAGACATCTGCGAGATACAAAAAGAGCAAAAGGGCAAACAGGCCGAAGACTCCATAGCCTTAGTTTCAGAGAAGAGGAGCTCCTGCTCACGCAAAGAAAAGCATGTCAAGCTCCCTAGCTCTTCAGAGGATGAGGAACCATCGTATTCAGAGCTTCCTTCCGAAGTCAGAGAATTTGGAAACAGTTGGCCTTAATTGCCAAGATGATGTCGAAGCAATACTTTAAGAAGAAGTCATCATCTTCTGCTAATCGTCTTCGACCTACAAGCTTGAAGAACAAAGAGAAACCGACTGAGTCCTCTGAAGCCACAATCTCCAAAGACCCACTTAAATGCTTCAACTATGGTAAAACCGGTCACTTTGCCCGAGAATGCACACTTCCAAAGAACAAGGATGCTAACTACTACTCCAGAAAGCTTCAACTTACAAAACAGAAGGAAGTTGGGGTAGCACTCATGGCAGAACAGGACCACTGGCTAGAGGACAGCTCAGATTCTGACGCCGAAAATCTTGCTCTAATGGCGCGCCTCGATGATGAAAAGGAAGATGGAACTTCCGGAGAGACGGACGACGACAAAGCATCCACGACATCTCAAGAGGTAAAACTCTCTGACTCTACACATTCTGACCTGTTAGCCGATTTAAATTCAAAATTTGCTAACATGGTACGTGAGCAGAAACGACGTATAAACGTAGAGAAAAAGCTTCTTAAGTTAAAGTAACTATAGCAAGTCTAGAAGATAACGCAAGGAGTTCTAGTCTCAAAATAGATGAACTAACTAAGAGACTCCAATCGTATGAGACTAAGCATATCACATTAGAAAAGCATAGTTCGGTAGTAAAGGAACTAGAAGACAGGTTAGACAATAATCACAAGTGTCTACTTCGGAACTTAGATGAGAAGAGCCTTGTTAAGAATAGACTTGAAACAGCAACTAAAAAGGTCACTAGTCTAGAAGCTGATTTAGAAAAATCTAACTCTAAGATTAGTGATTTGAGTAAGAGTCTAGATACCTGTCAAGCCGAGAAGAGCACTGCTCTAATTAGCTATGCTACCTTAGATGCTGAATGTATGAAGCTATATACTAAGATTAAGAAATTAGAATATCTTCTTGTAAAAAGGGGATCAAACTGATCAGACCATCTTTTTGAATCAGCCCTAGGACATAGAATTTTACGATTATAAGTACGGCTTAGGCTTCGAAAAATTCACGTAACTTGAAAAAGGTTGACTGCAAACAACTTTACGATGTCAAGTACATGGGTCTAGAGCTAGTATCTCTTATGGTTTTTACCAACGCAAAAGAAATTAATGCATTAGAAGAAACCGAGAGAAAAGCGAAGACTAGGGCTGAAATTCCCCTTTCCTACACAGAATTGAATCAAAGCTACAAAACTAAGGAACTTCCCAAGGGTTGTAGCTTTGAATCAATCTATCTTCCCGAAGATCGTTCTAAAACGGAGGAAGTACAAATTCATAATTCTGAAAATTCTCTCTACATCCCTCCTATTGTTAGGAAAATAGAAGGGTTAAGAGTTTCTCTACAAAAAGAGAGAGAATTTTGAAGCTGAAAAGAAATCGTTCTTAAAGGAGATGGAAAATCTCAAAGCTGCCTCCATCTAAAAAGCCATTTCTCACGCATCTCCCTCTAACGATAATATCATTCTGAAAAGTGTAAAGAAAAAAAAGATGCCTTCTCCTAAAACAAAATCAAAGAAGAATATTTCCGAAATATTATTTCTAATCTTCTCTACTACTACGTCTACAGGGAGCGTAGTGTCAGAGCCTAAGGAGTTGAAGGCAAGAGTGTCTAGAATAAAGTTAGAAAGGAAGCATGTAGATTTAAATTCTTCTGATCTTCATCATTCTTCTGGAAAATAAAAGACACTCGTAGAAATAAAAGAGCCATTTCTTCTTTACAGATAGTTGCTTCTACATGCCTCTTCAGTCGACAACTTTTAGAAGCATTATTTTCCAAATAGGCTCTACCACGAAACTTAAAACTGATCATTCTAAGACAAATGCTTCAAGGAGGACCCGTAGGAAACAAGATCCAGCCATAAAGAAAGCGTATGGCGCTATTCATGCTTGTTCTCATCTAAGGTATCCGGTTAAGATCAATCCCCCAGGCACGTTAGGAGATTATCCAATGAAATGATCTTTTCCACACTCAAGCCTACTAAAGCATTTGTCCGTACTGAAATTAATCTTCCCTGTAAGGTTCAACCTAAATGGGTTCCTAAATCCCCGCCTAAAAGGACGAAAGCCGTAAAGGCCAAGTCTTCTCCAAATGGCACACCCAAATCAACTTCGAAGAAGATGACTCGGGCTGTTAAAACTTGTACTAACACTAATTTAGGAATCATATTTGAACCCACATATAAATCTGCTAATCTGAGAGGACCCATTTATAAGTGGTACCTAAAACTCTCTAATTGTTTTTGCAGATCCATCATGTGTGGTACCTCGACTCTGGTTGCTCCACACACATGACGGAATACAAGAGCTGCTGAGCAACTACAAAGACCAACCGAATGGAAAAGTCAGATTCGGGAACAACGACTCAGCCCCATTCTAGGATTTGGGGATATCATTCTGGAAAATCTGATAATAAAATGTCTCTTACGTCGAAGGTCTCCGCCATAACTTGTTCAACATAGGCCAGTTCTGTGACAAAGGATTCCAGGTGGTCTTTTATGCTGACCGATGCAAAATATTGGACAGTCAGAACAAAGAACTCCTCCAAGGACTTCGGAAATCAAATCTTTACACGATCAATCTGACGTCCGTGCGGACCACGCCAGCTGTTTGCCTCATCTCCCAGATAACAATTCAGAGGAACAGTTTATGGCATCAATGTGTGTCTCATCTAAATATCAAAGCTCTTCAAAGACTATCAACGAAAAAGTTGGTTCATGGTCTACCAACAATTATTCTACAAAAAGAGCATCAGTGTTCGGCATGTCAACTAGGAAAAATGAAGCGAGCGTCTCATCACATAAACAGATTGCCTCTACTTCACGTCCTTTGGAATTGCTACACATGGACGAAGTTCCTCCGAACTAAGGATGAGATCGGGGACTTGATTATCAATTTTGTGAACGCTACTCAAAATTTGCTACAACAAACTATCCAAGTCATCAGAACGGACAAGCATCTCAGTGATTTTTATCAAAAACTTGGGATTAGTCAGCAATTCTCAGCCGCCAGGACACCTCAACAAAATGGGGTGGTCGAAAGGAAGAATCGAACTCTAGTGGAAGCTGCACACACGATGCTGATTCATTCCGGTCTCCACACTTCCTTTGGACTGAAGCAGTAATACCGCCTGTTTCACTCAGAACAGGACGGTGGTTCACAAGCGCTTCGCTAAGACTCCGTACGAGATCATTAACAAGCGAATACCCAACATCTCCTTGCGGGTGCAAGTGCTTTGTGGCGAACGACAGAGAGCAACACGCTAAGTTCGACCATAAAGCATTCGAAGCCACATTCGTCGGGTATTCATCTACTTCAAAGGTGTATCGAGTACATCAAGTCCAACCGTACAATCAAAGAAAGCTACAATGTCACTTTCTACGAAGTGGTAGAAATGGCTCCTGCACACCTCAGTTCAGGACCCGTGCTAAACTCGATGGCTTCTGAATACAACTGTTCAGAACCCGTATTCACTGGTGTGTTGGCACAAAACCAACAGATAATGGCAACAACTCAGGATTCAACGTCAGAAGAAAGCTCTGAGACTTGCGTTGGAGGATTTAGACTCTTTATTTGAGCCCGTATATCGGCCTGACACTACTACCGCTACACCTGTAGTGGATCCCCCACTCGACGAGGCCGATGTATCAAGCTCTTCAACTGTCCCCACCTCACCCGATTCAGAATTGCCACAGATCACTGAAGAACCTACCATAGACAATGAGGAAGTCTCATCAGATTCGCTCAATCCAAGTGAAGAATCAGACTTACCTCAACCTAATGAACAACCTGAGATAATAGGATATCTCGATCCACAAATGGCCGATGCATCTAGTTCAGCTCTGCCACATGAGCGAAAGTGGACTCGAGCACATCCGGTTGATCAGATTATTGGTGATCCTTCGAGTGGAGTACGCACACGTCATCAACGCAGTCTCTTAAGCTGCTTCTTAAGCCAAAATGAGCCAACCAAGGTAGCAGAAGCACTCAAAGACCCGAATTGGGTAATAGCTATGCAAGATGAGATCAACCAATTTGAACGTCTTCAAGTGTGGACCTTAGTACGCCGTCTGCATGGGAAAACTATCATCGGGACAAAATGGGTATTTAAGAACAAAAAGAATGAAGATGGAGAGTGATTAGGATAAAGCAAGATTGGTTGCGAAGGGATATAACCAATAGGAAGGCATTGACTATGACGAGACATATGCTCCTGTTGCCCGGATCGAAGCCATCCGCCTTTTCCTGGCTTATGCGGCTCACAAAGACTTCAAAGTCTACCAAATGGACGTTAAGACCGCCTTTTCTCAACAGCGTTTTAAAGGAGGAAGTCTACGTATCTCAGCCAGAAGGCTACGTTGATCAAGAACATCCCACTCATGTCTATCGATTGGACAAAGCTCTCTACGGACTGAAACAAGCTCCACGTGCTTGGTATGATGTCCTGAGCGATTCCTCGTGCATCTGGATTCATCCGAGGAACAATCGATACGACACTCTTCATCAAATGGCAAGACAAAGACTTGATGGTCGTCCAAGTTTACGTAGACGACATCATCTTTGGGTCAACTAATCCACGGCTGTGTAAGAAATTTGGAGATTTAATGAAGAGCAAGTTTGAAATGAGTCACATGGGAGAGATGCAGTTCTTCTTAGGACTTCAGGTCAGACAGCTCGACGTGGAGTTTTCATCAGTCAAACAAAATACATCAGGGATATTCTGGAGAAATTCCATCAAGATCAGAGCAAGTCTCTCAGCACTCCATGTCACCAAACTGCAAGCTGGATGTCGATCCCACTGGAAAGCGGTCGACATCACATTATATCGCAGCATCATAGGGTCTCTTCTCTATCTCACCTCAAGCCGCCCGGATATCATGTTCGCCACTTGTTTGTGCCCCCGCTTCCAAGCCGATCCCAAAGAATCTCACATGCTTGCGGTGAAGCGAATTCTGCGTTACCTCAAGGGCACCTCCACTTTAGGACTATGGTATCCTAGAACAAAATTCAAATTAATTCGCTATACTGACGCTGATTATGCAGGTTGCCGAATGGACAGGAAGAGCACATCCGGTGGCGCTCAATTTCTAGGCGAAAAGCTGATTTGTTGGTCATCCAAGAAGCAGAATTGCGTATCGACATCGACGGCCAAGGCAGAATATGCTGCTGTCGCCAGTTGTTGCTCTCAAATGCTGTGGATGAGGACTCAGTTTCGCGATTATGGGTACAATCTAAACAATATACCCATTAATAGTGATAGCCAAAGTGCCATTGCGATTACGTGTAATCATGTTCACCACTCACGCACAAAACACATAGACATTAGATATCACTTTATAAAAGATCACGTAGAAAAAGGCACGATTGACATGTATTTCGTGAACACGGAGCATCAACTAGCTGACATTTTCACCAAGGCATTGGATGAAAAACGATTCCAATTTCTTGTCGGAAAATTTGGAATGTTGAACCTTCCGTGATATGTGCTCTACCTGATTTTCTGTGTGTTTTATATGCTCTATGCTATGTGTTTTCTATTCTTTAATATATTGCGTACAAATTTAATAATAATATAATATACTAGAATAAAGAAAATCCAAAAATATTATACATATACTCATACTATTAGGGGAATGAAGATATCCTTAGGATGCTTTGATCTAAGTCACAAAAAAAAAAGTTTCCCTGACAAGCGACTGATTAATTGCTTAATTTTGTCAGTCACAGTCTCTTTCTTGTGTCTAAAAGTCTTTAGTTTTGCGCCACTAGCCACAAAGTCACGTTACACATGTGAGGATTCTAGCCTTTTAATTTTTTTTCCTTTGGATCTATTCTCGAGCGAGTCGCACAATAATGCTTGTCTTAACTAGTGATTCTTGCGTCATACCCGCCTAGCTTTAGATTGTTAGGAAGATGATAAGGGCTTCTAGGTAATTCCTCACTCTGCCTTATAAACCTTTATCCTTACATTAACCCCTAGTCATCCACTTTGAGCCTTCTCCAATTTCTTTTCTTCTTTTAAAACCCTTTGAGCCTTCTACCAACTATCTAAGTTTACGGCGGGTTGTTCAATCGAGAAAAGGATGGGGAGGAAATACGACAAAGAAAAAGATGATAAAAGAAGGCATTGATCAACGCACAAAAGCAGACCAAAGGAACCTGCCTTCCGACTATCTATATCACAATTCTTAGAAGGTGGCATGGATCCTGCTGTGAACTTCTCCGTCGATAATCTCGTACGCTCGTCAGAACGGCTGGGAAAGAGGAGCACCTCGAAGTGAACTTCTCGAACGATAATCCGGTCTTCTATCGAGAAACGAGAAGAGAAGCACAGCCTCGGGTTGAATTCCATAACTGTGGACTTCTCCAAATCGATAATCTCTGAAACCTCTCTAGGGATAAGAGAAGAGGAGCACGGTATCGGCCCGAGAACCAACAAGAAGAACTTCGCCTACGATAATCTCCTATAGCCTCGTGGAGAAGCGGAGCTTCAGCTTGAGCATAAAGGGAATAATAATAAAAAAAAAAGAAAAGGAAAAAGGTGAATAGACAATACAAATGCCGGTGGGAGAAGAATGACGAAGAAATGGAAGACGACAAAAAGCCCACATTTTCCAAAATGTTCATTCCCTTCTTAGTCATAGCCAAATTGAAACGTTTTTAAGTCCCTTTGATTCCACATCGACGATCTTTCGCTTATGTGAAATGATTAAAAGCGCCTCGATCACAGGTATATTGACGTAATATTGCTTGTGTTGACTTGAGTGATATAAATATTAAAATCCCAAGTTAAAATAATAGAGTGCTAGAGTGAACCTAGTAGAGTTGTCGAAATGGCTGCTCTATGGATTAGGACTTTAGATTGTTGACTTGACCTGACGGCATATGATCTTCTAATGTTTTGCGAAATTTTAGGCGTGACGATTGATCAAAGCATATAATCTGACCCATACTATGAATAATATTAATATTCATAAGAAAATTAAAA
>JAPQWV010004518.1:0-29286 GCA_027422505.1 Craterostigma plantagineum
CACTATAACTTCCAGAACCGAACCCCTAGGAACAGGAGCTGATTTAATCAGCTCCCGAGTAGAAGCCGCCGCATCTGGTTCAACGGGCATGCACAACCCAGCCCTTCCCATTCGTCAACCTCCCAACAGGTGATGTCTCAACATCTCACGGGGAACCATCTCAGTCATCCTTGCCTCACTCGGAGGCAAGGTGATACAAATCAGCGACTCCCAGCCCACGTCGCTGTCCCTTCTTCCCTCACATCGAGTCTAGTGTCCACTTTCCCAAATTTTTTCGATTTGCTAGGACACATACACCTTTATCGACTCTTCTTAGTGATCAGTCCAGAACGTCCGTAGAGACGTCATCTACTGATGATACTCGACGATCGGACGGAAGACCTGACATGGGCAACATTATTACCCCCGTGCCATCAGGCCATCTCGATGAGCTTGCCTTATAACGATGCCAACGGTGAGCCTAAGTGGCCCCGGTTCTCAAGTCCTACACACTTTTTAGTGAATGTGGGCCGCGACACAGGAGTTTACTCTGAAGTCGTGACAACAGAACGCCTTCGTGGCTCTGTTGAGTTATTTTCACCCTTCATCACCCAAGCCCACCTCGACAAGAGCTTGAACGGAGCCTCGCCACTATACGCGAAAAAATGAAGCAAATGGAGGCATCTATACTACAAAAAGTCGGGGCAACACCATCCTCCTCATCCCACCAACCACCATCACTTCCCTCTGCACCTACCCCCACCATTAAGGAGCTTCGACAGAATCTACTCGCCCGACTCCTCAGCGAGGCCGACCACCTCGATGATGAAGATACGGAGCTCCTTCACCGTCTCCAACTACCTTACCACTGCCACTACGACCCGCCCACACACAAACGTCGACATGACGACCCCGATGGCGATGGTCGTCCTGAGGGGGAGAAGCGACAGCGGGTCGAGGCAGCGCCACCCATACAGAACCCTCAACCTCACCCAAACTCAACCAGAAACCTCAAATCCCCAACCTACTACCTCAAATCACCAAACCTACTACCTCCTCCCATTTAACCCTAACTACTAACCTACCAGAAAGCCTACCCTCATTACCATCCGACTTCAGACCAGACCCACCCCCACAGGAAATCGACGAGCCACTGCCTCCAGTCGTAGACATGAGCATCCCCGATCCCCTGGCTGAGCTCAAGAGTATATCGATCAGGGATGGGGATCTCAAAGCCACAGCGATCATCCCACAGGAGATGACATTCAAGAGAGACTGGACAATGTTAGTGGGACTGATCTGGGCGGCGGTTGAAGCAAGCCTCAGAATGGCGCCAGACGAGATCAGAAATGGAGAAGACTACGAAGAAACGTCAGAAGCATCTGAGACTCCCTGGAAACAAGATCACAACTCCATTTCAAGAGGAACTTAGAAGCAGAATCTGGCGAGAACGTGGTCAAATTCGACCATACAATGAAATGGAGCTGAGAGGCCTACAATATTGAAAGGATCCAAAAAGTTGGCCTAATTTCCTATACAAATGGACGACGAAAGGCGGATCGAGGGTCACGGATGCAGACAAGAAGAGAATGAGAGCGAAGGCACCGATCAAGGACATAGTGGATGTCACCGTCCAGGAAATGGGAAGAAACCTAAAGTACCCAGTCTACAAAGTACTACGGCTGGATGGCTCAGAAGACGTGATCACCGAAGGCAACTGCAGTACGTTGATCCAACGAAGTATACAAGCTATCAAGACTCTACAGGAAATTCATCCTACGAGAATTTCGATACAAGCTGGGATATGAAGCCATCAAAAGACACATGCTAAGGGACATTACCTTCTACACAGGGCATGACTTCCAGATAGCCATTGAGAATAATGCTAGAAGGTAAATCTCACAAGACCAAACTTCGCCGGCATGGAGGAGGAGCTCAAAACCATACCCAAATGGCTTCATCTTCAAAGAACCTGAACTCTCCGTAGTCTACAGCAAGAATGGACTAAAGAGAGTCATGTTCCTCTCAGAAGTCGAGAAGTACTGCGACGGCACTCTCAGGATCATTATCGAGAAACTGAGAAGTAAAGTTAGAAGATATTCTGACTCTTCAAAAGGTGACCTTGCAAGCTTAGGCCTCGAGCAGTTCCGAGATGAAATCGTCAGCCTAAGCAATATTGCTATTGAAGAAATTCAGAATAGATTATCCCTTCGCCGAAGCATCAGACAGTTCGAGTACGTTCTCAATCTGAGAAAATCCTTCTACAGAACAGAAGACCGTGGCTACTGCGTGAAATGAACACAAAGGGGGAGATTGTTAGATATTATTTAATTGTGTTCATTTAATTATTAGTTATGTTCTGTAATTTAATTACGCCCTAGGACTTAATTGTAAATATACCCGATTGGGGGTATATTAGTTAACTTGGGCCCTATAGCCCATTAGGGCATATGTGTATAAATACCTAAACGATACATCGTTTAGGGTTGCTGATTCATTAATAGAGTTGACGACTTTTCTGAAGAAACACGTGCGCTCTCGTTCCAACTCGCAATTCGTCTATCGGTATTACTTCGTTATTGCTTCCGTAATTCATCGTTACAGGTAATACTAATCCTTTGAATCGGTACAAGGTGGATAAATCAAATCGGCCTAACATCAAACAATAGAAAACATATGAAGTACGAGAGATGGACTCGTAAACAAAGCTTTGACAATCCTATATAACGGTTTTGCTTCGTGTCGTGGTTTTTGCGGTTTTATCCATCGGATAATATATGATCTGAAAAAAAATGATAGATCGATTAAGGGAAGATTTACATAATATTAATTTGTAGGCGACTTTAATCTATAAGCCCCTTTTATAAAAGCGTGGACTACTAGCTAATCATCTCTCGCTTTATCGCATCTTAGCATGTACAAGGAAAGAAAAGGTGGCCTTTGTTTCCTTTTTATAGGTATAAGCACACAAAATATTATTATTTGTATAATATTTTTAGTCAAATGTTGCTAACTAGTCACTTTTAAAGGAATATATCTACAATACAAAAGGTATCCAACACTTGGGTTGCTGTTAATAATGGGCCCACCCAGCCCATGAGTAAAGTAATAAAATAACAGTACTATAGTAAGATTAAGAATCATTGTTAGGAACGTTATTTAATTTAAAAGTATGCTTCTCGGTGACGAAATTACAATAATTCAGATAATGACTCGTTCGATGCTTTAACTGGTGGGGGTCTCAAAGCATTGGCATACGTACCCACTCTTAAGTATTGTTTTGTGTTCTCATAGTGCAAAGCAGATAAATTCACTGAAAAAACCTAAATTATACGCAATGGGCCTAATGATTAAATATGTTAATCTGCAATAGTGTGATATTCAGACAATCAATTTGAAGCGTGTTATCAACTGAATGAACAATAAAAGACAATATTAGTTCGGACCACCCAAATATGACCCAAAGCTTTTGTAGGGCCCAATAATATTGGGCTGAATACAGCCCAATTTCGGCTACATGGTATAGCAGGTCAACATGAGTCGTTATCTGCTGACAGAAAATAAAAGGTTTACTCACCAGTCAAAATTCAATTATTTTTTTCCCTTTCAAGTGCAAAATTCAAACATTAGACAAGCTAATGTATGGAAATTTTTACCACGGATGACTTGAACATATCATCTATATTTACCTGCTTTCAGTTCATATTCATATCCACTATTTCCCAATGCTTGTATTCTTTCTTTATACTTGCAACAATCTTACACTATAAGCCTCAAGTGATTCGTAAACTTGACTATACCATAGCATTCATCCCAAATAAAAAAAAAAAGGAAATTAAATTCCAAATAAATTGAGATGGGGTCCCCTAAAAAGTTGTATTCTTGTTGTACTCAAAACATTGACCCTCATATGGTCCTAATTTATTCTTAGACCGACTCAACAAAGACCATGCAATGACACCCCACGACCAAGAAAAGCTATAGCTGAGCTGTCCACCATCCTCAGTCTTATACCGAATTAATCGAACTATAGTCATAAACGGAAAAAAAAAAAAACAAAAACAAAATGATTCATGGCTCATCGATGCCTAAACAATTGGCTGAGTTGAGAGCTAAACAAGGAATCATCGATGAGTACAAAAGCCAGCAAATAGGAGTATAAGAAGAGTACAAAAAAACTGATGGGTTTTTGTTCTTACATCGCAGGAGGATGAGGCAATCAAGAAACGAAGAGATTGCTTGATGATGGAATCAACATTTTGAAAAATAAATAGAAAAAGTAGAGAAAAGTATTAATGAGCGAATTCAATTCGACCCATAAGTCCAACAGATTCAAGAGAATGAACCACTGAAGCCGAATTCTTGATCAAACACTAATTAAATACCATTAATTTGGAAGTAATTATGAACTAGAAGCTCAAGAATGTTGCTGCAAAAAATAATAAGAAAATAGGAGGCGTAGATAACCAATTCAATGAACTAACAACTTCCCTTAATTTACAGCAAAGAAGAGACCGTTCTCTTACAATCCCATAAATCCCAGAAAGGCCACATATGTAGTCTTGCTTATATAATCAGAAGAAAAAAAAACCCATCGAAGTAAAGCAAAAAAAACCCCTCCTTTTTCTCTCCATCCAATTTGACCTTCGACATATCCAGCTAGATTTTATCCCAAACACCACCCCAAAAGCTCTGCCCTAGAAAGCTAACAAACCTCCTCACCGAACCACCCTTCTCCTCCGCCGCCGCCGACACGTAATCACACGCGTCGCCGTCTTCAACGTCATCGACAAACTCATTCTTCCTCAAAGCCGCCGCCGCCTCACAAGGCAAGTCTTGTCCAGCTTACGGCCTTGGCCGGCCGTCGATTGACAAGCACCCATTCGTCTTGACTTTTTTTGCCCTTTACGCTTATCCTCTTATTACCGCTACTATTAGAGTGTTGGTTCATCTCTTTCTTCAGTAGACTGTCCTCGTAGGGCGTCGATAACCTCGTGTATGAGCTGTCGATTGGGCGAAGCGTCCCACCTTACCCAGTAGCTTATGTAGCACGCGAAGCACTGCAGCCGAAGCTCGGCGCGTGGTCTTCACTCCTCTTCCGGTGCGTGGAAGACGTCGTCGGAGACGAGCACGACACTAGGTAAGCTAGGACTTCCTTGTCCGGACGGCGATAGAGCGACGGTCAGGGCGAGGATCGCCGCGGGCAGGAAGAGAGGAGGTGGTCGGAGACCGCCGACGGCGTGGGGGTGTATTGTGCCTTTCCGATAGAGTTTCTTCATCGTATTGTTTTGTTTCTCGGAGAGATAAAGGAGAGAGAGAGAGAGAGAGGAAGTGTGGGTTTTTTTTTATTTCTAGGTTTTTACGGAGAAGGGCTTCAAATTTTATGACGAAGAGGGTTGACGTGGACTTGGGTTGTATTGATTGGACCGAAGAGACTTATTCAAAATGTATGTAATCCAAAAATTAACAATGATAAACGATGTGTTACGTCGTAGGTTGGTGATTTGAAGAAATCAAAGAAAAATATTGTGGTTTTAGTAATTGGTAATAGATAATGAGTTTTGTTTTTATGTAGATTTCTATCTCTTATGGACCTTTTTCTCCCATGTGGGAATGTTGTTCCCCTTGTGGATTATGTGGTGTTCTTATGTGAGTCTTTGTCCCCGACCGACGATGTAACGGTGTACTCCTTCGTTACTGAGCATTGTATCTTGTTATTAAAGATTAAAAAAACAAAGAAAAATATTGTAGTGGTGGGGTGGAGTGAGTAAATCACGTGCGGCGCAGGGTTACTGTAGGGTTAATAGTTGACAAGAAGCTGCTTTGCCACAAAAAAGTAGGGGGTTTGATTGGCTGCGGCGTAGCGCACTGATCGCTGTGCTGCGTGGGGTCCATAGCGAATCCCCATCCCCTCAACTTGGCTTTATAATCCTTTCTTCTCAGAAGCGAAACGAGTCACTTTTTTTATCTTTCAGTATTTTTTAAAAAGGTAGGAGAAGAAGGTATAAAAATAAACTTTTTCAAAGGTCGTTGGAAAAAGTGAACTTGGGAATTTCAGTTGATTATGAGGATTATGGACAAGTAGTAATGATCGTTTCATGTGAGAGTTTGGGGTCATAATCATGGGTCATTATTGATGATTTACGAACACGATGACATTGGTTGTAGTAACTCTTTAATAGTCTTTTTTTTCTAAAACTCTTTAATAGTCTACCACTATAAAAATGATCGATTTCTTGGAATAAGATATCACCTTTCGCTTTTTTCTTTATACATAAATAAACATTGAACCAAGGTAAGCTCTTCAAAGTTCACTTTAAATTGTAATTCTGATGGTTTCCACAGAGGATGCCTACACATATATTTTAAATTAGGAATGTATTGTGTATAAAATGCATGATCTTGAGAAGGAAATAGTAATTGGTATGAAACATATTAGAAATGATGCGGAAATCTAAATTAAAAAAATAAAGTTGACAAATTTCATGGCAGGCTTAGGTAGGCCTGCTGATCATCATCATTCATCATCATCATTGCCGACTTATCTGCAGTTTTGCCTTGAGATTCATTCCTTCTGTCATCAGAGTTCAATCCCAAACTCAAATCCAATGAGAAGACCTCTTGTTTCGATCTTGTCTTTGTTTGGCTGTTCATTTAAGCCTGAGAGACAAACAAGTTTGAGAGAATGAAAAAAACGCCAGGCATTATAGATGAATAAAGAGAGATACCGAAGCAGACTTCGAGCAACTATATACAATCAATGACACACAAAAGCTGAACTAAAGCTTCTTCATGAGCAAATCAGATTAAAAAAACCTGGATTTCATTCACTGGTACATCGTTGATATCGTTTTCTCGTCAATCTTGGACTCTGTCTCTGCTGCCAGCATCACCGTCGATCTCAATGGGATTGGCTTCATCTTCGTTTGTCTGGAAACGTTGCTTTCTGCTTCGTGCACAGAAACCTGATGATGAACCATTTCAGTTAACAGAATCATATAACACAACTCGATGAGGGCTGGTCTGCTGAATAAGCTCTGGAAATATCTAAAAGAGAGGCGACTGTAAAAGTAAAAAAATAAACAGCAGTGGGAACTCAAGGTTGAAGAAATACATGCTGATCAGCTAACAGTAAGACAGTTGATTATAAGCATCACACACAACCACCTGAATTTTGGGATTTATTTACTCAATGAAGGACAAGTAGAAGGACATTGTGCTATCCAAGAACCAACCTTTACACGTTAGAAAAGGATAATCGTGAATAACAAGCAGTTCTGTTTCTTGCAAAAGCAAACCCACAACTATCATTCAGATTTCTGTTTTATCCAAACACCAACTTATTCGCAGTATCTAATATCTTCATATGCTGAGCTATCATGATCACAAGGAATAGAAAGAGGGAGAACTTCATTTACACCAATCAATCATCAGAAAACCAAAAGAGCATATTTGGGTAAAATCTGTCCAACCTGTAGCACTTTCTACGCTAGGATTCCCACACGTCTTAATAACAAAGGTCAAAAAACCCTAACCTTGACTTACAACGAAGGGAAGAAAAAATACCCATCAGCCAATCTCGACTTCAGCTCAATTCTCAACAATAAACTAGGAATTTACGTCATGAAAAGACATTACGGCACTTCAACATCTCTGATGCATAACAAATAATTTACCGGAATAAATTTGAATTTGCTCCTGGGAGCCTCATCCGCCGTAACGGCGCCGCCCTTATTAGAAACCTCCGATCCGCCATTTTCATCGCCGTCCTTGTCTCTCGAGGTCTAACGCGCGCCCATTTGTACATCAAACAGGTGCGACGATCCGTCAACATCTCCGTTAGTGGATGAATAATGGTGGTGTGCCGGCGTCAGCCGAACCCCACTTCTTCTTCCACTTGCGGACGGGACCCGTGAGCACCGCCGTCGCCGTGTAGCGATTTGACGACCGGCCAAATCTGGCCCCAACTCCCTCCATTACTGTCTTATATAATTTTTAGTAACGAGAAAAAATCACGAACGTGAATTCAGCGTAGTGATATGAATGATTGGAGCTTGTCAAAGAGGTAAACATCAAGTCTATTGGCTGGTGATCGTTTCCCTTGTTCCCAGATCGTGTTTCATTTCAGCTGTCGAGAGTGAGACTTGAGAGGCAGATGACTTCTTTTTCTCTAATTTTCCAGATATATATTATTAGAAGAAAAGAAGTTATATCTAATTATTGTCTTTAAAATATACTCCCTCCGTCCCAAACCGTTTTCGACATTTTGCTATATCGGGCGCCAAACCGTTTGACATTTCCTTTTATAGCAAAAAACTAACACAGACAATCAATATAATACTACTACCTCCGTCCCGGTATATTTTGTACATTGGGATTGGGTTCGGTTTTTAAGGAATATAATTTTAATAGTATAGAGGAAGAAAAGTGTATGGGTGTGCACGTCTTTTAAGAATATTTAATATTATTATATTGATTGTGTGTGGTAGTTTTTTACTATAAATGGAAATGTATAAAAGTTAGTGGGACGTCCGATTTAGTAACTTGTACAAAAATTACCGGGACGGAGGAGTATTAAATATTCTTAAAGACGTGTCAAAATATACACTTTTTCACCTTTTATGGTACTATATTATTAAAATATTCATTTCTTAAAAACCATGTCATAGCCCAAATGTCCAAAATCGTTTGGGACGGAGGTAGTAATATTTAACACTAGAGATTGGAAAATTAAAAATTGGATTCGTTTATAATTGATTGTCTTATCACCATCATAAAATTCATACCTATGTTTGTACACCAGTCGATCCATCATATTTTTTTAGCTTCGACACATTGCAAAAAATTTCAATATCGGAGCGAATTGGGTGATACTAGGATAACATAGACAACCCTATATGATATTACAGTTGTATGGGGCCTAAAATGATGAACTTGCATGAGCTTGAGTTTGCTAACCTGTTAAGCTGAATTCATAGTCCCAATACTCACATGACACACAACAAAACAACTTGACAATATAAATATGTCTTTCAATTTTAATTCAGGCACATTTAATCTAACAATTATACAAGATCAAATCTTTCTATTCAAACTTCAATGATGCCATACAATAACCAAACCAATAGCCCTAATCAAAATGCACATAAAAACACCATCTTCAAGAAGCTTGAAGCTCCAAAGCCAAGTTCCCAACAACCTTATCCTTCAATGCACTAACATCCCCATTTGATCTGCAATAAACCATCTCGACGAAAAAACCCTTATCGTTATTATTACCCTTTTCGAACCCAACCGATCTCTTCTTCCCTTCGCCAAGAAAGCTCCCAACCACAAAATGATCCCTAGCCGTTAGAACCTCATTGGTCTTTCTCTTATACGGTCCAAACCACATGTTTTTGCATGTAGGCCAAGCGCCTCCACGGAGGCATGCTCAGCTTCCCTCTCTTCATAGACTTTCGAATCGCATTGGACATTATCCTCGTCACCTTCTTTAGTTCCGCTGGAGTTCCTATGTACACGGTAGGAAAATTCTCGAGCATCGAAGAGTATGATTGGTCGGGCGTGCGATTGTGAACTGCCCCGAGATCATCACTTCTATGATGTATCGTTCGTTTTGTTGTTGTTTGACGATGGGGTTATTACGTCGATGTACTCGTAGTTTCCCGCTGGGGTTTTGCCCGATTTTTTCCATTTCGACTTGCACAGGCCTGTAATAATAATAAAGATGATGATGCATTTATTGTTATTATGCATGTGATAGAACGAGGGACCGTAATATATGGAAGCGATTCGTTTTTTATTAGCTTTGAATGGCGACTTATTTTATTACCTGCATCGATGCCTTGAGCTCTGAGCTGAGCCATTAACGATCGCTTGAATGATGATCCGTTTTTTACCTCAGCCAAAGCCTTGTCAACCTCTCCGTGAAGAAACCCTCTAACACCATTATCCTCGTCGTTGTTATTACTTAGCAAATTCCTCAGAGAATCTTGCAACTCAAATCGAGGGTACTATCATCTTCTTCGCCATTGTCTTCGTCGTTATGACCTTCAACGCTGTGATGATAATCGATTCCTAATAATTCACCTTCTCTAATTTGTTGTCTGCTGCTTTCTTGCTCGATGAAGGAGTTCACAAGATCGGACAAATCTGCAGAATGTTTCGCTGCCACTGCTCTCTTCGCATGGTTTGTTGTTGCTGTAATGAATTCTTGATACCTCGTTGAAAGCCGCCGCAACCCTTTTGAATCTCATCATTTTGGTTTTTCTTCCTCCTTTTTACTTTTTTTTTTCCTAGATTCTGCGATCCCTGAAATTTTGAAGGATGGACGATGGAAGATTAGGTTTAGAGCTTTATTATATAGACGATGCCGAATGTCGTAATAATGTTGGGAGATGTTGACAGTTTTATCTCTGTCGTTACTATGGAGTCATTTTTTGTAAGGATGAAGACATTTCTTGGAAGAATTTATAGGTCGAAAGTGTTAGGCCGATTTTATCCAACCTTGATCTGATTCATAGGATTAGTATTACCTTAGACGATGATTACGGAAGCGATTGATCAGTAATACCTCTCGACGGATTGTAGACTTGGAGCAATGAACGCGCGAGTTCTTCAGCAAAAGTCGTCAACTCTAAAATGAATCAGCAACCCTAAACACTGATGTGTTAGGGTATTTATACATATGCCCTAATGGCTACTGGGCCCAATATAACTATATACCCACAAGTTAGGTATATTTACAATTAAGTCCTAAATTAGAATAAACTACAAGATTAAGATAACCTAATTTAATTAAACACAAAATATATTCCTAACAATCTCCCCCTTTGTGTTTAATTTGCAATTCAGCGCTGGTTATCTTCGTCTTGTAATCGTCCTGAGTCCTCAAAGAACACGTATCTTGAGTATATGGCGAAAGCGTCTGCGTGGCGTGTTCTTTTTCAATCTTCACCTCAATTTTCTTGTCTTGTGACCTCTTCTTTAGGAGTTCCAAGCTCACCGTGTTCTGATCTTCTCTTCTTGTGTTCCAGCTCTCCCTTCGATAGTCGCGACTCCCCTACATTTGTGTCAACCTTGTGTTGGGATTGGGAGTTTTTCTTTAAACTCGAAGAGCTGTACATGAGTCGGCAGCTTTGATCTTGAAGTCCATGCTGAGTTGTTGGCCGTATCTTGTCATTTGAGTCCGATCTCTCCGTTCGATTGTAGCTCAACTCGCCCTACGTTTGTTCAACCTTGCGTTGTGATTGGGGAGTTTTCTTTAAAATCGGAGAGTCGTACATGAGGTGACAACTTCAATCGTTGGACTCTGTGGTCCTCGTTTGATTCTTGACGGGAGAGTCGTACATGGGTGACAACTTCAATCGTTGGACTCTGTGGTCTTCGTTTGATTCTTGACGACGCTTGAGATTTGGCATTTTCTGATCTATATTGCACTTTCGTCGTGGTGCTGCTCCCATTTTGCTCTAGTACTCCTCCCCCTCATGAAGATCGAGCTAGGGAGATCGTCATGCGATGGGTCAAATGAGGCATTGTCTTTGGCAAGAAGATCGCGTCGTCGGGGACAAAATGATGGAGTTGATTTCGCGGCGAAAATGGTGGATGCTCAGATTGGGTAATAATCTGACGGAGCCACAAAGGCAATCCGTCGACACGACTTCAGAGTTAAACTCTGAGACGTGGCCTGTGATAACAGGGCTTCATAAACCGGGGCCACATAGGCGTCCCGTTTAACATCAGTCTAGGAGCATAGCTCATAGGCGATGGCCTGAAAACCGTTGTTGTTATGATGTTACTACGGCAGGACTTCCTTCCGATCATCGAAGCATGTCTTAGAATGACATGTCTACGAAAGTTCTGATCTGGTCATAAAGTCCAGAAGAGAAAAAAATGTATGTGTCCTAAAAAGATATAAAAAAGCATGTCAGGAACCGAAATCAAAATTATACATTATTTATTGCATCATAGAATTCATACCTTTGCATAAATAATTTCATGATATTGCATATAAGTATTATGAAAGGGATTAAGGTATAATAAATTAGGATGATTGAATGAAATTAGTATTATGAATAAATGTTAATTCGTGAAGTTATTTAATTTGTGAAGTTCATGAGTTGTTAAATTGTGAAATGAAGATGCGTGAATGGGTGCAGTTTGGAATTCGTGAAGTGGTAATTCACGAACTGTGAGCATTTCACGAATTGGATATCACGAATTGAAAGAGAGCATTTCACGAATTGTAGGAATGAATTTTATTGGTTGATACATGATGATCGCGAAGTGAAGATTCGTGAAATGGAGAATGTGCAAAGTTATGGATTTGCGAAGTTTGCAAGGAAACATCGTTTGGCGAAGTCTATTAGTGAATGAATGGAATACAACGAAATTAATAATTGTCTTGTACCAATAAAATAGAAGATAAGGTTAGAATGGATTAGGTAAACATCAACCTCACTAACTTACCAATATACGTTGGAAATGAATAAGTACAACTTTCAAAACCCCAAAGTTTGACAATAACACAAAATTAAATTAAGTATAATGAGTTAAAGGATAGGGAAATTAAACGAGCCTTTCTATGCATGAGACCGAAGGATTAGGACAGAGCTAAGGAGGAAAATTCTAACGTGAAGCAACTAAATCTGTAAGGGTACGACCTTTATGTTTAATTTATAAGTTTGTATGTTATGTTTTAGCAAGCACGATAATTGCACAAATTATGTTGTAATTAAGCTTGAATTACGAAAGATAAGAGCTAGGGAATATTTATGAAATGTTATGTTTTGTTTTGCAACGAGTTTGGATGTCTAAGTTAGGTGTTTATAGACTTCCAAGGTTGGAAGAATTAGGGTTTTATGAAGTTCTTGTGGATGGGGTTAATTATTATTCGCGATCGAAGTTTATAGGGTTTGCTAGTAAAATTCATATATACTAGGGTTCATGTAAGATTTTAATATTCTTGGGGAAATTATGTTGATCGGATGATTTTGGATTAGTGAATGGAAATAGTGTTTATAAGTTGAAGGAGGCTTTTGCGAATTGGAAGGTGTGCGGGTTGGACAATGAATTCGTGAAGTAAATATTTCAAGGGTTGATTTAAGAACTCGTGAAATTAAATTAGATGATGACGTCGCGAAGTGAAAGTCGTTGGCGGATTGATAGTAATTTGCGAACTCTAGGTATTTTAAATTGGAGTTTGCGAATTGGGAAGGTTAAGAAGTATTAGAAAATAATTAATATATAATATTAATACTAGGTAAAGGTCATAATAGAACTATTACGTGATTGAAGGAAATGAGAATTTTGAACGAAGGGATAGGGATGTGTATTAGAAAAAGGATTAACACATGATGTTGGAATTAGGTGAAGGTCATAATCAATGGAATGATTACATGCTTTATTGGAATAAGAAATTTCGAACAAGAGGTCGAAATTATTTTCTGAAACCAAAGTTCGAAACTAAAGTTCAAAGTTCGTGATTTAGTTCGCAAAACCTTTCTCAAAATTTGTAAAAAAAAATAAATAATAAATAAATAAATAAATAATAAACAAATAAATAAATTTGTAGGTCCTAAGTAAAATCGAAAGGGATATTAAGTAAATTTCGAAAGAAAATGTCCAAATTAATTTGCGAATATTTTGTGAATTCAAGTGATTTTCAAACAGAAATTTATGAAACATCATATACTCGAAACCATAAAGAATTTTGAAATGAAATGTTGAAGTGATGGACAATTTCGGAACAAAAGTGAATATGGGATAGAATTTCGAAACGTCGACTTGAAGAAGATTTGAAACTATTGTTGTGTAAGTCTGGTCAATTTCGAAGCGATGTCATTTGATATTATTATGGTCCAGCAAACTGGTATTCATAATTATTTGATAAAGTACAAGCATTACGCATGCACATCTTTATAGGGTTTAATATTTACGAAAATAAAATACCTCTATAGGTTGGGAATCTGAAAGGCAAGGGTAACGTCGAATGACGAACGCGATGTTAAACCACACTGTGAGTATGATATGCAACATGTGTTCCGTTTTATGTGTTTTACATGTTTATTTGTTTTATATAAATTTATTGGTTTATAGTTTTTACGATATACGCTTTATATAAATTGATAGGGAATACATGATGTAACATCCACTTATTTGTCCAAGGTGATTTGATAGATGTACGAAATATGTGAAATAAGGATGTGAGTATAGTATTGTTTAATTGTAAACATGAAAGGAGTAATGGTTAACTCAAAGATTGATGCCTTGTGATTTGCGTTCTATATGGAATTAATTGGAATTGTATGATTACTATGTATTGTATGTGATATGTGTGACTTGAATGGTAACGTGATTTTATGTGATATGTGGGAGTTGAACGGTATGGCTACAATGCAGTTTTACGTGATATGTGGGATTTGAATGGTATGGTTGCATTGCAATGTGCCTTTAAGTGATTTATGAGAGTCGATGTATTTATGGTATACATTCCATGTAAGGCTACATCTATAGTATCGCATTCATACTTGAAACGAAGGAGAAACCGTTATGACTGCTATGGCTTTGGACTGCATTCTACGGTTACATCCCTACAAATCGGGGGATATTTACCCTACAAATCGGGGGTACACAGAGTCCTGTACAGGCATAGAAATATTTACAGTTACAGAGTCCCATGCATGGGCTCCTACGGGGTCAGTAGTTACGAGTCTAGCCGGTTCATAACGGGAGTATCAAGTGTACACGAGCATATAGTATTGCATAAGATTTATGGATATGGTTGAAAGGAACAGTTATGTTACTTATATACGATCTACGGATCTTACGGTTATGTGAAGATCTTTGAATATGATTGAAAGGAACAGTTATGTTACTTGTATACTATCTACGGATCCTACGGTACTGTGAATGGAATGTTTTATGAGCAACGGTTACGTGGTTTTGTGATTGGAATGACGGTGAAAGTGAAAAGTTTATATGACTTGATGAAAGGAATATATGTGAATGGAAGGTTATGACATTCATGAAATTATTTATGTGAATTTGAATGGAAAGAATTTGCTTATTTGTTAAAATAGTTACAATAGAATACGTGTTTAAGATGGTCTACGTGAGAATTGCTGGAGGAATTGTTGATTTGTTACATTTTATTTGTGTAAATGATCTGCCGAATTCGAACTATTAGTACATGAGGACTTATGATGATAAATATAGAAATTTATGAATAATAATTTATGAACGTTGATTATATGATTTTATGTGCAATGATGATACGATGGAATATTATATGAAAATTATTTATGTGAATGTTCTCGGGGAGGAATCTAAGTATTTATTGTGGTTTTATTTATTTTATTTAATTTATTGATTTTATGAACGTATTCATATGAAGTGATCGTTTAAGTAAATATTGACGGAAAGAAATTATTTATTTGTTTTTATGATGTGTGATGGAAAATAAGAAGAAATAGTTTACGTGTATTTTTATAGAAGGGAAAAGATTTCTGGTTACGATTTTATTACGTGATTATCAATGAAAGATAATTATTTCCAGTTAGTTTTTATTATTATGATATTTTATGGAATAACATGTTGCAATCATACTCAGTGAATATTGTTCACAGTTTTGTAGATAATTAACAGGCATCGTAGAAGGTATTCTTTCATAGCGCATGGATTCAAGGTCGGTCGGCTACGCTTTCATCCTACTCCCCAGAGTTCATCGTATGCATATAGTTTAAAGAACATTAGTAATTTTTGATATGATGCTAAAACATTACGTGTGATAGTATGTGCATTACATGTGGAAGTGAATAGACCAGATGTACGCCCTCGTTTATGTTTATGAAATGGAAAGAAAAGCGAAAATTTTATGTGAAAAACGTTTTAGCTGTGCAATTACGGAAATGGAAAACAGGGCGTTACAAAGCATATGGATGGTGAGGACACACTAGACTCGATGTGTTCAATAAAAATTCAGTGGTATGGGGCTGCCTACCACTTAGTTCAATATCTCCTGCTCCCAAGTGAAGCAGTGATAGATTATGCGGCTCCCCGTGATTTATGTGAAACATCGGTCTGTTGGGAGATCGATGAGTGGGTAAGCTCGGTTGTGCATGCGCCGTTGGACCTAATGCGACGACTTCTACTCGGGGGCTGTAATACCCGAGTCCCGTAAGTAAAGCGGCCAATAAATATGCATACATATTATATGACTTATGTGACTGCATATTACATGTTTATTTAATTATGTGTTAATAGGAACTAATTTCTAGAAATTTAAAGATTTAAATGAAGTAATTTTTAAAATACTAGGATAATGTCAAAGGAGGTAAAACAGATTTTAAAACTTAGGAATTTAAATAAATAGGTGTGATTATTAATTATGAGAAGGTGTAAAAAAAAATAATAATAATAAAAAATAAAATCGTTATTTAAAGACTAGGACTTATTCGATTACTTAGCTAGTTGGGAAATGACTAAATTAATATTATAAGATGTATTACTTAGGAATTTGATAAGCATGAAATAAAGTAAGAAAGGTAACGTCATTTGATTACTTGAACAAGCAAAGTAAGGATAAGAAGAATAACTACAAAGTATAATTCATATGCATCGAGACATTAGAACAAGGAAGAAGCTTGGATATAAAGACGATTGGAGTAGGTATATTTCTTTAACCTAATTCCATGTTTTTATTTGCTAACATGACCTAAGAGTTATATTAGACAAGTAGGATACATCCAAGTTTAGTTAACGCTGGTTTTGAAATAATTAGTTTGAAGCTTAATCGTGGAATAGGTATAATTTCTTACTATAATTTCATATCTTATCTCATATATTACACTATTAATAGGTTATAAGGATCATCAAGTTCGAACAGTTAAATGATAATAGAGTTTGTACAAGTTTAATATTTTAGGGTTTATATGTTGTGAAGGAAACTTTAATCGTAGGTACTGATTTAGGTTTTGGTAAGGTGTATACTGCCTTCGAACTGTTCTTGGAAGTATGAGTTTGATCGAAAGGTCTAAATGTCGAGTAATAAGATTTCCAGCTTGATAAATCTCGAAGCTATATTTGTTGCGTAGGGATGTGTCGAGATATTCATGAGGGTTGAAGGAGGTCGAAATATTTGTATAATGTCGAAATCCATTAAGCATAGTGTAGATATCGACATCTTGGCATATAACGTCGAAGACACATAACTCGACATCTTATTATAATACATATCGACATTGTATATGATGCCTCGACATTTTAACATTGTCTCGACATTTGATAATTTATAACCTTTCGACATTTTGGCCCATAATGTCGACATGTGGCATTCTATAACATTTCGATATCTGTCAAAATCTAGTTGACCAAGTCTGAAAAACATATTAAAATCTTTAAGCTATATGTCTCGACATTTTCTTAAAATGTCGAAGTCCATCTCAAATATGAAGACTTGATCGAGATTTATATGTCTCGACATTTAGTTGATGATTTCTACCGAGATGTTATATTATGTCGAGAGCTATTGCTTATGTCGAGATGATAAATATATCCCATTTGTAGGTACATGTCGACATTTTAATAAAATACATGTATCGAGATGTTGTAGAGTATAGATATCAAACCTTATATATAATATCGAAATCTATCTTACATCATATATCAAGATTAAAAATAAATGTCGAGACCCATTATATAGTATGTGTCGAGATCTTTGTATAGGATCCATATAAAATGCGAGACATATCTCATGAGATCTATTTCTGAAAATAATATTTCTTAGTCTAGGTTAAAGTTCTAAATCTTAGGGTTCCAAATTTATGAAAGTTCAAAATTAGGATTTTCTAAATTAAGCCAATTTCATGAAATTATAATTAGACTAACAAACCCTAATTTTATATGTTCATATATTTAGGATTCGAAGGTTAGCGACGTGCCGTACGATAAAATTAAATAAGCTAAGGATACCAGGTAAGTGGAAGTCCCATTTACAACACATAACTATATGGGCATGAAAATTATATGTTATATGTTCTATGATTTTATGTGACTTTCTACGTGAATTATTTGCGTTATATGACACGCATGATGTAATTACATGATATTATGGCATGACATGCATATTCACGACATGAGCATGTGCACGCACGTTAGAACGAAAGCATGATATAATAGCGTGCATAATATACGATCGCCTTAGAGCGATAAAGATTCGCCGATATGGGCGTCTGATGTCGACTCACAGTTGAGTCACGGCTCTTCTATGCTACCATGGTGACGTCGTATGGCGCTACCGTTATGACATGACATGTACAAGGCAAGACATGATATTAGGGCTAATGCCCTCATGGCGGGTCGTGAAACCTGGAGGATGCGAGCTGAGGGAGTACGCGACACCGAGGGTACCTCGGTGTTTGACTACCTCAGATTAGGCTACCAGTGTGAAGCGTCCGCGTGGCGTATGAAACCACCTTGGGACAGAAAAGGCGCCCTAGGGTTAGCCTCCCTTGAGTGGGTATTGCCACTTATATTTATTTATCCCTAGTGGATTCGAGCTCCATGATGGTGCATAGCAAGATAGCCGAGGGCCCTATATGACAAGACAAGATGATAAACGTATTTTAATACGTTTATTGTTATGTTTATTTGGGTTATAATAGGATATGTTTTGTTTATTCATGTATTTCTTGGCTCTATTTACACCCATTTAAATATTGTAGGACCTTCGAATGATTATCGAGAGAAAAGGAACGAAAACGAGGCGAAAACGACGCGAAAATGGCAAAGTTTGAAGCTGCCAGTACCGTCACGGCCGTGAACGATCTTGCAAGAGGCCGTGAACTTGGGCAGTGAGAGTAAGAGAAGAAAGCCTCCAGCGTCACGGCCGTGAACCCTGATGTAGGTAGCCGTGAATGCGGACAGAAAGTTCAAAGGAAGGTGTCACGGCCGTGAGCTCCCTTGCAAGAGGCCGTGAACGCGGCAGAGAGTTGGAGTAGCTTCACTCACGGCCGTGACCTCATCTCGCACGAGGCCGTGAAGCTCGACAGAGAACTCTAAGAAGAAACTACCACCTCTTCACGGCCGTGAGGGCTTATGCAACAAGCCGTGAATCAAGGCAAGAGTTCAACGAAGGAAAAATCCGTTGATTCACGGCCGTGACTGCCGATGCACGAGGCCGTGAATCATGCCAGAGAGTCAATATTTAGGGTTTGAGCCGCCGTCACGGCCGTGAAGCGTGTTGCACGAGGCCGTGACTCATGCCAGAAAGTCAAGAAATAGGGTTTTTTTAGCCGCCTTCACGGCCGTGAAGGCCCGTTAAGAGGCCGTGAACGTGCCAAAATTCAGGGTTTTAGCCCATTTTCGAAGCATAAAAGGAGGGCACTTCTCAGAACTCAAGAAGAACTCGATAGGGACGAAACTTAGAGCTAAAAAGAGAGGAAGAACACTAGAAGCAATCCGTGATTCGGAGAAGCTCAAGGGACGATCTAACAACGAAGCCACGCTCATACGATCGAGGAACGAGAGCTACACCTCAGAACGCCATTTTCACTTCTTAGGGAAGTTTTCATGAGTTCTCTATCCTCGTTTACTTTGGATCTCGTTGTTGTTTTGCCTAATATGAGCAGCTAATCCTCTTGTGTGTTTGGGAATAGATGAACGTTGGGTTATGTTGTAGTTAAGGCGTAGGATAATCGTGAACACGTGTATTCGACCATTTATCGATCTATGATATTGTTTCTTCGTATCAATATGTCTATGTGTTGATGTGCATGTGTGGTATATCGTTTAGGGCGACAGCTAAATAACGATTAGGCCGTTCGTAGACGTTAGGAATCGAGTATAGGGCGACAGCAAATACTCGATCCTCGCCGTCTAGTAATCGCTAAACTAAGATCCCCACGAACGTTTAGGGCGACAGCAAATCCGTGAGTGGGTAGAAAATACTGCGATTTAGTCGATAATCACGTATAGCGATATTCCGTAAGCCTTAGCCAACAAAACTCAGCGGGATTCGAATCCCGGACACATATTTATCACCTTAAGTCACTCTTACTATTTCTAGTTGTGCCTCCTTGTCTTCCAATCCTTTAAGTTGCGTTGTTAAATTAGTTCATAATACAAACAAATCCTGTTATTTTATTTAGGTTAAATATCGAGTCGATAGGTTAATACTAGTACTCAATTTATTCCTCGTGTTCGATACTCGGATATTCGCTATAGCTATATTACAAACGATAGGTACACTGCCTATCGCGCGTGATTCTAGTTATAATATATTCGTTTTAATTATTACTTGACGTATTCGCACGACCTTTTATTTAAACATACACGCACGCGATCAAGTTTTTTGGCGCCGTTGCCGGGGATTAGATTGATATTAGGAACACCCTAGTTCGGTAATTTAGCTACTTTCCCAGTTTTTGGTTAATTGCGTTATTTGTTTCTACATCATTATTAGTCTCGTTACCTTTTCAACGTATTTGTCTAGTTCTTCGCTAAATTTCGTTTTCACTCATTGAAGGTACTGTTTGACAGTGGATGACCCGAAGCCAACCATCAGTCCAATTGTTGAAGGAGATCCAGATTTCGAGCGGAAATTGCGAAGGCAGCTCAGATACAATTCAGAAGGCACGGCTAGTAACTATCAAGAAGCGTTAGTAAGCTACTCAGAGGACAACTCTCAGGAGTCGGCAGAGAATTCTCGAACAGAGGCATCTGTAGACGGTCGAGAGACAGAAGTCGAGATGGCTGAACGCAGAGTACCGGTCCACCAGGACCAAGAAGAGGAACAATCTCTACAAGACCTACTCAAGAGTGCCTCCCTCGGCGGAACTGAATCGGCAATCGTTATTCCGCCGATCGAGAACAACAATTTTCGAGCTGAAGCACGCCTGGCTTCAGATGATCTTTCAGACGGCCCAGTTTGAAGGAAATCCCGATGATGATCCGTACTCCCACCTGAAGGCTTTTCTTACAGTAACAGACACCATTAAGATTAATGGGTCCCGAGTGATGCGATTAAACTAAGTTGTTTCCATTCTCACTCAAGTACAGGGCGAAGGATTGGTTGGAGATGTTACCGCCCAGATCGATCACTACGTGGGAAGAACTACGAGCAGCATTCATCGGCCATTACTTCCCACTGCAAAAGGTATTACGGTTGAAGACGGAGATTTCTCTTTTTCACCAGAAGGATTCAGAGAATCTTTACGAAGTGTGGGAGCGATACAAATCCTTATTGAAGAAATGCCCACAACACGGGATGTCGAAGGCTGCCATGATCAACCGATTTCACGAGGGCCTCAATGATCAAACCGTTCATATGCTAGACGGAGCCGCGGGAGGAGGGCTCGTGAAGCTCAATGCCACAGAAGCTTGGAATCTAATCGAAGATACTCGAGAAACAGCTTCATGAGAGGCAACACGAGGATAAAGACTCCAGGAGTGTTTGGGGTGAGCGAGGAGACTGCTACACATGCCAAGATTGAGGCGTTGCAACAACAGATTGCAACTACCAATTCTCAGCTCCAGACGGTGATCAACACACTACTTCCAAAGGCCGGGCAAACACAGACAATACATGCCGTGATGACAAGCCCATCGCCTCAGAAGCCGTATACACCACAATGCGAGATTTGTGGCGCAGCTCATGAAACTCGGAGTGTCAAGTTGGACAATCACTGGAACACGTGGACTATATGGGGAATTACCAAGGTGGCCAGCGAAGTTTCCAGCCTCGGGCACATCCAAACTTGGCATACGGAAATCAGAACCATCAGGGCCAAGGACCGCCAGGTTTTCAGCCCAGACCATCCGGATTCCAAAACGGGCCGCCACGACAGTACCAGAATGCACCCGCAGGAGGATCCGATGACATGAGGGAGATGAAGGACATGATGAAGACACTCCTCACAAACTTCAGCAACACCACTCAAGCCCACGAGAGTCGAATGAATAAGATAGAGGAGTACATAGAAGTACGTGCCCAGAACACCGACGCCTCTATCAAGAAATTGGAGCAGCAAGTGGACCAGTTAGCAAAGCAACTGGCAGGACGAAATCAAGGATCACTCCCGAGCTACACCGAGCCAAACCCGAAGGAGTATTGCAACGCGGTGAACCCTGATAAGCGGAGAGAATTGCAAGAAGTACCCGCCAAGCAGAAGTCAAAGGAGATAGCAGATTTCGAGTGCCAGGACGAGCTAAAAGTGGAGGAAAGCAATGGCAACGATGTCGATAAGGTCAAGGCTGACAAAGGAAATGCGCGACCATTCGTGAAGCCGTACCAGCCGAAGATTCCGTACCCAGCTCGGCTGAGGGAGGTCGAACCCAGAAAGGAAGAAGCCACGCTTGAAAAAGAAAAGGAGGGGATTGCTCCAAGACCACCAGTCAATCCTTACACACCGAAGATTCCATATCCGGCTAGGTTAACAAGGGCGATGACTGACGACCCATTTGATACGTATATAGAGGAACAACGCCCCAAGAAGGAAGTAAAGCCGGTCAATCGTGTCGAGGAAGAGAAAGTCGACAAGGAGATGGAGGTCATGACTACGCCGTCTGACAAGGCGTGTCAACCAAAGAAGTATATTGTTGACGACGAGTTCGGTAAATTTCTTTCACTTTTCAAACAACTACATATTAACTTACCACTCGTCGAAGTCCTTGCACAGATACCTCGATGTGTGAAATACCTCAAGGACTTGCTCACGAACAAACGCAACCTCGAAGATGTTACTGCTAATTGTCTTGGAGGGGAATGCTCCGCCGTCGTGCAAATGAATATTCCGAAGAAGCTAAGGATCCAGGAAGTTTCACTATACCTTGTCTTATAGGAAATTTATATATTCATAAGGCGTTTGTTGATTTAGGTGCTAGTATTAATTTGATGCCTTATTCTATGTTTAAAAAGCTTGGTTTAGGTGAACCCAACCCCATTAGGATGAGTATACAACTAGCGGATAGATCTATTACGTATCCTAGGGGTATTATAGAGGATGTGTTAGTCAAGGTTAATAAGTTTTGTTATTCCAGTGGATTTTGTTATTCTTGATATGAAGGAAGATGAGAATGTTCCTTTGATCTTAGGGAGACCATTTTTTAGCCACTGGAGAGACAATGATAGATGTTAAAAACGGCACCTTGACGTTTACTATAGATGGAGAGAAAGTAACATTTTGCATGGCGAAAACTAAGAATGATATTAGCAAGCATGAAAATAACTATTCTTATCTTGATGTTGTTGATCAAATTCTCCTATGTCTTTCCCAAGTTTATCGCAGGTGTTGAGAAGAAAGACACGAGAATAGTCGAGGGAAGCAAAGAGGAGGACAAGGAGAAGCGTTTCATCAACGGGCCACCGGTTTTAGAGATTGAGCGGCAGCCCTACCATTTCGGTTGTGTTTTTCCTGAGGGCGGTTCAAAACCACCGATGACAGTACCCTCCAACCGTTTTTCCAAACCACCTTGAAGACTCACTCGACTACGTCCGGCTCACGACGTTAAAGAAGCGCTCATTGGGAGGCAACCCAGGTATTTCTATTTTATGTTTTAGGTATATATAAAAAAAAAAAAAAAAAAAAAATCTATCTAAAACTATATATATATATTAAATTAAATAAACAATACTAACAACAATAATAATAACAGTAATATTTAATTATAATAAGTTTATTACAAACATTGAAGATGGGTACAACGCAGAATCGAAAGATGAGATAGAACGATAGTTTTACTTCAAAAGATGGTTACAATACTAGTACAACGTGTGAAGGTCCAACACAAAAGCAAATCAAAAACTGCGAATAACATAAAAGACAGAACAATAGTTTATTTTGCTTCATAAGGGCGGGTTACACACAAGTGCACCTTGTGATAACCAACACACGAAAGCAAGTAAACTCCAAACAAGCCCAACAGAAGAGCAAGGTAGAGTGATACATATCTAAATTACGACGAATCCTTGCATATTCTTCACTCTCATCCTCACGACCTTGCTGCTGTCCCCAATACATAGTGGCTAGCTAACTCAGAAATTTCAAAATAAGATTGTAAAGACGTGGGATGTATGGTAGATGATGTTATTGTGTTGTTCTACCAATGTCTATTTATAGGCATGAATGGCACAAAAATATCATTATCATACCCGGCAATCCATTAAATGACAGACGAATTTTTGACTTGGAAGATTTGACGCCGCGCGAGAAAGTGATATTTCTCTTGTCGATTACAAGATTTTTCCTCGCTCAAATCGTCCTCGAAAAAATTCGTCGATTGCGTGTCAATCATATTTCAAATTTATATTAAAAAAAAAAAAAAAAAAAATATAAATATGGCCACTGCCGCGCCTCACGGCCAAGTGCTCAGACATTCACGGCCGTGAGAGTGTGAATGTCGCACACTGCCTGCATTCACGGCCTTTGACCTACTGAGTCACGGCCGTGAACTCCGCATTAGTCATACACTGCCAGTAGTCACGGCTTGTGGATACCAATTCACGGCCGTGATTCGGACGGGTTATAAAAAAAAAAAAAAAAAAAAGAAAAAAATAAAATAAAATTAAAAAGAATAAAATTATTTAATATAATAATAATATATATAAAAATAAAAAATTATTAAAAAAAAAATATATAATAATATAATAAAAAGAAAAAAAAAATTAATAAATAAAAAAAATAATAATAAAATAAAATAAAACAAAATTTAAAAAAAAAATATATAGATAAAAAAAAAAAAATAAATAAATAATAATAATATAATAATAATAATAAATAAATAAATAAATAAGAGTCACGGCCCGTGTCTCGACAGTCACGGCCGTGACGTAGACGGGCTAAACTCACTGCCCGGAGTCACGGCCAATAATTCCATCGGTCACGGCCGTGACTCTCCTGATAGTACCGCACTGTTCGTCTTCACGGCCTGGGTACTGTCGTTAACGGCCGTGAATGTGGCGAATTTTACACTATTATACCTTCTTTTCAACACTTTTCATCTTCTTCACTTCAAGTCAACGCACAATCGAAAATCTCCTCTCTTCCACTCCAAACTCACCCATTTCCGACCACGTCGCCGCCGCCGCAATCGCATACCGTCGGACTAATTCCGGCAACATCAACGAACAACACCGATTCACACTCTTAATTCGGTAAAATCAAAAGGTATGGACTATCACACCCTTTTTCGATTTAACGGCGAATTCCAAGATTGAGGTTGATTTTCGTGTTTATATTGCTCTTTCATCACCATATTTATGCTATAAACATGTTGGGGTTGACGGATTTGCAGTTTTCGTGTGTTAATTTCGATTTTGGGCGATGAACCCTAGTTTTTCGAAATTGGGGTTTTTTCCCATTTAGGTTTAATTTGGTGTTCGTCTGTGCTTTTATGGTTGGACACATGATAATCATATCTTGGGAATGTCTAATTCGTTGATTCCATGCATTAATTTCGTTGTGGTTTGATGAACCCTAATGTCGAAATTTAGGGATTTTGGAATATTTGGACGGAATTGAGTGCTGTTACGGGTTTTATAGCGTTGATTAATCGTTTGAAGTTGAAGAGTGCGCTTGATTGACTGACTATTGGAATTAGAAAGAGTATTTAGTACGTCTATTATGTGTTCGACAAAATGCCGCTTTGAATGTTTTATATGTTCTTGCTTTGGAATTGTGAATTTTGTCGCTACGTTGGTCGAGTCGAGCTGTATTGATTATATTCTTCTCCCAACTCACATTTGGACTTTTAGGTACTATGGGTCGAAGCCGCGCATCTGGCTCATCGAGTCGTCCACGTCGGGGCCAAAACACGCCGTCACTACTAGAGGCTATGGGGCAATTTGAAGATGAGACGCACCAAGCCCGTTACAACAGGCTAAAGAACACGGAGTTCATCCCGCCCGACCAAATTGACCACGGCACGCTGGAAAAGTACAATATTGACCAGCAGGTGGCCGGCTACCTGTCACTGAGTGGGTGGCTAGATTTCTTCCACATCGACGAGCCGGGATATAAGGAGCTGACACTGGAGTTCCTGTCCACCTTCGCCCACGAAGAATTTGGTCGGAACAAGATCACATTCCGGGCGTTTAACGAAGAGCATGCGGCGAACATTGAAGACATCTGTTTGTGCAATTGGGACACCGGAGCTACCTTACGGGCACACAGGGCTGACAGACTTATATTACAAGAATTATCTGGAAAACCCGGACGTTTGACAGGCCGGTTGGGAAGAGATTACGAGACCCGGCAAGCCCCCCTTCAGCGTCAAAAACGTCGAAGGCCTCGTCGCTCAGAGCCCCGGCCTGCGATATATCCACCGGCTCCTGACGACTTCGCTCACACCAAGGGGCGATTCACACGGCGCGATAGGCCTTCGCGACCTCTTCTATTTACTCAAGATGCAGCGCGGGGAACACGTGCACCTAGGAATGGCCCTGAAGCACGCCTTCGCGGCCCAAGCAGACGTTCGTAGCCATGGGAAGATCGCAGTAGCGCCGTTCATTACTAGGGTCATCAAAGGCCTTGACCTTTGGCCAGCAAATCCACCGGAATGGAGATTGTGGGCGGGCGTAATCCGGTAACGAGGATATGATGGTGAAGATGAAGATGTTGATCAAAGCGCCGAACTGGTCCCGCTCAAACAAGATTTACGTCTGGCACGAGGTCTATCGTGGGCAGACGGATCTGGGCGAAGAATTCCCCGAGCCCCTAGAAATTGAGGGTGTGGGCCAAATCCGGTTCACTTCAGACACTGCCGGACCTTCCCATTCCTCCGGCTTTCACGAGGGCGAGTCATCAGGTGTCGGTCATTACGCGTCAGTCGCCGACTTTCAATCATTGCGCCAAGAAATGCTACGCTACAACGAGGATGCCATTCGACGCGATGAGGAGACACGACGGCGCCAGGAAGAGTATGAGCGTCGAAACGAGGAAGCCCACCGACGCTACCAGCGAGGAGCAACAGCGCTATGAGCTGGCTCTTCAGGCCATGGAGAACGCGATGAAGCATACACAGAGTCGGTCCGGCTTGCTCAAGAATCGATGGCTCACCTTCGGGCCGCGGCCACCATCACCCCCACCACCACCTTAGTGTTATTATATTTTGTTATGTTTTTTCTATTCGTACTCTTTTCTGTTGGTCTAGTACTTAAGTCACTTGTGATGACTAAGACTTAATTTGTTATGTTTTAATATTTTCTATGTGCGTTTAATTTTCTTTTGAGTATTTTCAGGAAACGTGACACGACTTCGAACTACGACACAAAATAATGTCAACTCAGAAGCAACAACCATGTTCAACTACATCAAATGCTCGAGGCAGGACCACGCCAATTTTTTTTCAGGAAGTCACGTTCTTTTCAACTTCTTTTACCTTCTTCTTCTTGATTTTACACGTTGGGGACAACGTGCATCTCAAGTGTGGGGAGGGGAATTTTGTTAAGGAATTTTGTTGAAAAGTTACGTGAAAAATTTTTATGACGTGTTTTGGGTTTTTAAATCTATAGAAGTTTGGCATGATTGTTTGCGTTCATCTCGAATTTAGATTGCACATTAGGAGTCTAGTGAGCGAAAAGGACATGCATCAGTGATTTAATCTTTTCAGCATGAATAGATATAGTGCTACTTTGAGAGATTCACACACATAACCCATGTTCCTTGTGAGAGTTTGAGCTGACGAGCTTTTGCTCATTTTTCTTGGTTATGTGAGTAGTGCATAATTTACGTCTCGCTAGAACTTGCTTGTTTGATACGCATTGAAATTGCTTTAGAGTGTGTTTTGTATGAACATGACGAAGGCATTAGGAAATAAGTCCATGGCCCAAAGTTCCCACCACCGACTGATCACCGTAGTTTACCACTTTGTGCCTAAGCCTTTTTTATTTCTTAACCTCGTATATCATAACCCTCTGACCTAAATAAGCCTCCAGAGATCATTTGACCCGAGTTAAAGCAGGAAGTGAAGGTTGAATGTCAAAGTCGAACAAGCGAGTCGGATGACCCGACAACTCGGAGACAACGCCGAAAGCAGTGGAGAACGCCTCAATGTGAAAAAAAAAAAAAAAAAGAAGAAGAAGAGTGAAAAAAAAAAAAAGAAAAAAAAAAGAGTAAAAGCGAAGTGGAACGAGGATAAGCTATTGCGAAAAGAAAGAAAAAGAACCTTTCCTTTGATAATCTTCCGTCTCGTGCATTCCACATCATTCCCTCATTTCGAGACTTGGAAGAAGAAAGGCTTAGTGGAACCAGCAGAAATAAGAGAATATGAAACGGCGTAATCAAAGGGTTGATCCTGGCGCGCTTTAGACAATGACATGAAGACCGACACGACCTGCTACCCATATGTGATCCCACTACCCACCTCATCAATATCTGATCCCATTTAACCCGAAAAGACCTTCTGATTCATGCTAACTGCTTTAAGTAGTAGACGTGTGATTGACTTGCAAGCATAGGTATAGACTAGATTATTGCATGAATTGAGCGATTCACACCGATTTATTAGCCTATACACTGAGTGATTTGAGTGAATCCATGTGAGGTGTGGATCTCGATATTAGTGCGAAAGGAAATTCGTGTCGATAAGTGCTGATTATTGTTTGTAGCGTCCATAATTGCTTGCTTAATTCCTATTTTGTGTTTTCCATCTGCGTTGGTGAATTGTGAATGGTCGTGCGTTATCTTGATAACCTTTTCTTTGCTTCTAATTTTGCTTGAGGACAAGCAAAAGCTTAAGTGTGGGGAGGTTTGATAAACGTATTTTAATACGTTTATTGTTATGTTTATTTGGGTTATAATAGGATATGTTTTGTTATTCATGTATTTCTTGGCTCTATTTACACCCATTTAAATATTGTAGGACCTTCGAATGATTATCGAGAGAAAAGGAACAAAACGAGGCGAAAACCGACGCGAAAAATGGCAAAGTTTGAAGCTGCCAGTAACCGGTCACACGGCCGTGAACGATCTTGCAAGAGGCCGTGAACTTGGGCAGTGAGAGTAAGAGAAGAAAGCCTCCAGCGTCACGGCCGTGAACCCTGATGGTAGGTACCGTGAATGCGGACAGAAAGTTCAAAGAAGGTGTCACGCCGTGAGCTCCCTTGCAAAGAGGCCGTGAACGGCGGCAGAGAGTTGGAGTAGCTTTCACTCACGGCCGTGACTCATCTCGCACGAGGCCGTGAAGCTCGACAGAGAACTCTAAAGAAGAAACTACCACCTCTTCAACGGCCGTGAGGGGCTTATGCAACAAGCCGTGAATCAAGGCAGAGAGTTCAACGAAGGAAAAATCCGTTGATTCACGGCCGTGACT
>JAPQWV010004519.1:0-29285 GCA_027422505.1 Craterostigma plantagineum
CTACCGTCAGAGAATTTAACAGAATTGTCAGAGCATATTACAGGACTTTCTCAAAATTGTACTACATTAATTGGAAATAATAACACACGTTAGGTTAAAAAAACAACTTGAACTCAATTAATAACACACTGATCAATACTGATACCTCGTAAATGTTATTTAGTACCACGTCAATAATTCGATTAATTCGTACAAAACTACACTTTTATTTTGGATGTTTAATATGGATGTTCATGTAAATATATAATTGATGAAGTTTAATCACCACATTCCTTTAAAATACACATTAGAGTCAAATTTGATGTCAATACACGAATATTGATCTCAATATATATAAACTGTAGTCCTCCATTGCAAAACATAGACTATCACCTCTTTTCAATGGAACATAACATATAAATTGCACCACAAACATGTTCAAACGTCAACATTAAGTACTAATAATATTTATAGACACAAATACAAAATACTAAGCTCAAAACCCTAAATCCGAAGTCCGAAACCCTAAACCCTAAACCTAAACCTCGAACCCCAAAATTTTTTTACGTTGTATCTTATACTGCACAAGTCGTGGATCGTTCTCCCAAAAATTTCATGTCGTAAGCCCTTAATCTTAACCTCGAACACCGTAAGTCCTAAACCCCAAAAACTACCCAAAAACCCTAAAAGCGTATAGAAGATAACAAATTATCCAGAAAATAACGTCTTCAGGATAATAACAAATGTTGACTCAGAAATAACACATCCCTGAAAAATAATAACGCACTGTTTGTCGTAAATAACACATTCTGTATACAAATAATGGATCGAGATAGCAACAACGAAAATCACAAACGGCACTAAAAAAACAGATGAAAACTGCATAAATCACGTCGTTATTTACTCAATAAGGTAAAATAGACCTCATTTCTCATGGGTACATCGAATTTATAGCGACTAGTTGCAAGAAATGTATATTATATTTTTCTTAAATCGTGTAAAAAAGAAATACTTATAAAATAGCAAAAAATAACAAATGTCTTATAGTTATAACAAATTTTGACTTAGAAGTACGCGTCGCTGCAAGGTAATAACACATTGTTTGTCGTAACACAGTCTGTATACAAGTAATGGATCGAATAAAAGAAAATCACAACAACACTAAAAAACAAGATGAAAAGTGCATTAATCACGTCGTCATTGACTCAATAAGGTCAATAGACCTCAATTTCTCATGGTACCTCTAATTTTATACCGATTAGTTGCAAGAAACGTATATTATATTTTTCCTAAAAATCGTGTAAAAAAGAAATACTTATACATAGGTGCAAAAAATAAAAAATGTCTTATGGTTAATAAATAAATTTTGACTTATAGTAACACGTCGCTGAAGGTAATAAAGCATTGTCTGTCGTAAATAACACATGCTGTATACAAGTAATGGATCGAAAGGAATAAAACGAAATTACAAACGACACTAAAAAACAGATGAAAACTGCATCAATCACGTCGTTATTGAATTAATAAGGTCAAATAGATCTCAATTTCTCATGGGTACCTCGAATTTATGTCGAAATCTAGATTCGATTTCCTATTTTTCGAATTTGCACCCTAATTAGATAAAAGCAAATTCGACATCGTGCATCGTCAATATCAAATGATCCAACATGACTGTCGAATTTGTTTGGATGGGTCCAATCGATGATTTTGTGCTCGATTTAGTGTAAGAAAAATGAGTTCGAAAAAAAATCTGTTTATAATGTTTTGCAATAACAGTAACACAATATTAGTAAAAATAACGTTTCTGTTTTCTAAAGTAACAATATGATGTAACTGTGTAACATAAACTGAAGGAAAAATACCGCTTTATATTTAGACAAAAAAGCACGTCATGAGTTTCGCTGGAAAAATAAAGCAAAGAGTATTTTCGTCAATTCTTTTTTTTTGGGATCATTTACTCTGATTTTAATAAAAGTAGGTCTCTTAAACTTATTTAATTTCTGACAGGATCCGACGGTAAATCAAAATATTAGGGGGCCCGAACAAAAATCTTCCCTTAATTTAAAATCTATGACGCATGCGACGCTCCTCATTAATGGGCGGGAGGCAATGAGAATCCTTAGATTTCAAAATAACTAAAGAGACGAAAAGAAAATGAAAAACAGAAATTGGAAAATATAAATATATATTGTAATAATTTCCTCATAGAAAAAGCTGAAAAGTGCTTGGCTCATTCTCCACTGTGAAAACACCATAACATCACATGCTCTGCTTCTCGAGGATTTAAAAAACAAATCAATTCTTTTTTTTTTTTTTACTGCAGAGAGAAGATTTGTTTAGCGAATCTAGATTTTACACATCTCAGATCTCCGTCAACGTTCCTCGTTTCTTTATGAGAAGCAAGCCCATGAAGTGAATCGAGCTCATTCAGCTTGGAATTTTGGTGTGTTTTTTAGTATTGAAGTTGGATGGGTTGCTCCAAGTTGCTATCTTCGAGCTGGGCTTAATCTTCGCTTCGTTATCTCAAGCTCAGGTTTTTCTATTAACTGTTCTATCATGCGATATTGCAATTGGGTTTTTCATCTGTAGCGTTTATTCACTCGGTAAATGGATTTCGGTTTTCATCAGAGTGATCTGAAAGAACGGATGTAAAATTGCAGGTGAGACTTCGACGATTATCGTAAGAGTTATTTGGAGAATTTAATTGAGAGATGGAGAAGAAGAAATGGTTGTGGAAAAGAAAGTCTTCTGAGAGAAGTCCATGTGAAAGCGACAGTTCAGAATCACCTTCTTCCCATTCTGAGAGCTACTCGATGAACAGGTGATATCTTCCCATTCTGAGAGCTACTCCGATGAACAGTGAATCTTCTTCTTCTTCTTCTTCTTCTTCTTCTTCTTCTTTTTCTTCTTCTCCTTCTCCTTTCCTTCTCCTTCTCCTTCTCCTCCTTCTCCTTCTCCTTTCTCCTCCTCCTCCTCCTCCTCCTTCTCCTTCTCCTTCTCCTTCTCCTTCCCTTCTCTTCTGCTGTCCTTCTCCTTCTCCTTCTCCTTCTCTCTCCTTCTCCTTCTCCTTCTCCTTCTTCTTCGATTCAATGGATAAATCGACGATGCATTGAACTTTGCCTCTCAGAGTTTGAAAAGAAAAGGAAAGGAGAAAGAAAAGTTCTAAGATGAACTTCTGTTGTGAATTATGATACCATGTGTGCTATGAGGAGCAGACAATCGCTATGGTTTCGTTTTTCTTTCCATTTCAAGCAAAAAGCCTTTGATATCCACCAGTCTTCATATTTCTTACTTCAACCTATTTCCTTCATGGGGCTCGAATAGGAGGTTGTAAGAGAACCGTCTCCTAAAAGCAGCACTGATTCTCCAGAAGCCACACCTAAGCCTTCAACAGAGGAAGAAGCATTGAAGGAAAGTATGAATCATCTCGAGAAACTATCAGCTGCTTTGGTAAATGTGGAGCCAAAGAAGACTTAGTTAAGCAGCATGCTAAAGTTGCTGAAGAAGCTGTTGCTGGTAACAATTTCAGTTCTTCCTCTGCGACTTTATGTTGTTTAGAACTTCTGTTATCCGCTTAATCTTAATTATTGCATACATAGGATGGGAAAAGGCCGAAAAGAAGTTGTTGTACTAAAGCAGCAGCTCGAGGCTGCCCTAACGCAGAACATAAACTTGGAAGTTAGAGTCAATCATCTCGACGCTGCCCTCAAAGAATGCGTCAGGCAACTGAGGCAAGCGAGAGACGATCAAGAGAAGATAATCGCCGATGCAATCTCAGAGAAAGAACGCTCATGGGAATCGACGAAATCAGATCTCGAGAAGCAGATTCTGGAGCTTCAGACGCAATGTAATGATCCTAACACAAGCTTCTCCCGAGGGCTTTGGAGAAAGAAAACTCCACTTTGAAGCAAGCGCTCGATTCCCACTTCAAGGAATTCGAAGCGATGGCCGTCGAGAGAGACTTAAGCACACAAGCCGCAGAATTAGCCAGCAAGTCGCAGTTAGAGGGCATTAAAAAAGTTGCTAAGCTAGAATCGGAGTGTAGAAGGCTTAATCAAGTTTTATCTCGAAAGTTCAACAATCAAAAACCCGCTTCACCTTCTTACCACTATGCAGAGTCTCTTACAGATAGCCATTCGGACAGTTGCGAGAGGCCAAGCACGGCTATATAGAACTTCGTAAGGTTTGCAAAGCGGAGAAAATTAATGGGCTCGGCCAGAAACAAGTGGACTCATGGGCTTCAGCTTTATGGCAGAGCTCGATCAGTTCAAAATGAAAAGCTCGACTCTGCTAAAAATCAAGTTTCTTCCTCAATCGATATTGATATGATGGACGATTTCTTGGAAATGGAGAGGATTGCAGCTTTACCTGATGAGATGAAGAGCAATACGAACACAGCCATTACAACATCAGAATCCGCCTTTGAGAATCAGTATCTGTCGATAATCAACTGAGAGCTGAGCTCGAAATGATGACTCAGCGAGTAGCTGAACTTGAGACTAGGTTAGAGAAGATGGGATTAGCGAAGTTAGAGCTTGAGAGCTCGTTAAATGAAAATCACGGTTTGCTCGGTTTAGCCCAGAAATGCCTGGATGAAGCTGAAACAAGGTCCAAGACTTGCAGAAGGAGCTGATTGAAGTTAAAGAGTCTAAGGAACTGCTCGAGTTTCAGTTTCTTACAGTTGAAGTAGAATCGAGGACTTTGTCTGAAAAGGTCGAATCTTTGGAGGCCCATCTCAGAAAGGAACAATCTTTTCGGCAGAACTCAGATCGAAGTGCGAGGAACTGGAGAACGAACTCGCCGTGAAGATCCAAGAAACTGACGCTCTCAGAAAGGAACAATCTTTATCGATGGAATTAAGATCGAAGTGCCAGGAACTGGAGAACGAACTCGCATTGAAGATCCAAGAAACTGAAGATCGTCAAAACCCAAATCCAGACAAAGAACTCAAAGTAAAGCAGGTTAGGGATAAAGTAAAAATAGTCAGTTCGTTCGAAAACGAAAAATAAGACAAAAATACTATGTATCAGCAACGTACGATTAACGTCATTGGCACATATTTCAGGAAAATCTCGCCGTGGCTGCTGATAAGCTCGCCGAATGCCAGAAAACGATCGCATCGCTGGGACAACAACTTCAATCTCTCGCAACATTAGAAGATTTCCTAATCGACACTTCGAACATACCCGGTTTCTCTCGAGGTTTATCTCTCCCCAGCAATGGAGGAGATACGTGGAGGTTAGCTTGTAATAACGCCTTCCCTCCTAAGCATGATATCGATCCTTCAAGAATATCGCCAGGCAACGTCATCGAAAATGGAAAAGCAGAAGAATCGACGCCATCCTCAGCATCTTCTTCTTCTTCATCATCGTCGTCAGCAAGCAAATGTTCCCTCTTCGAAGAGTAGGAATGGTTTTGGAAAGTTCTTCTCTCGAAGTAAGAGCGTGGTGGAGCTCAACAACAGTCAAGTTGATCCTTTTTTCAGGCCATTTTAGATGCTGATTTCACTGATAGTTAAAAATCCTCAGCTTGTTTGTTGCTTTGTTTTCATCATTCTTGAATTTGTGATTGGATTCTATTGCAAGTAATTTTCTCGAGTTCCAACCGTTTTTTGGTTATATATTAGTTATTACATTATTATGCATACTGAATTTTTATTCACCGTCCCTTTTTTCCTAGTCACCGCCTTCTAAAGGGCTGAAAAAAGATAATTTTGCCTTTTTGAATATAAATTTCTATTAAAGTCATTTTCCAGACAACACTTTCCATATTGCAATCACACATCCAAATCAAATTCAAACATAACAAAAAAAACTCAAATCGCAATGGATCGACGACAGGGGAAAGGACAGGGCAAAGGAAAGGGTCTATTGGCACGACTGTTAAGTAAATTTTCGTAAAATTCGTTCATACGTAGATGAATTATCGAACATGGATCAGATTCGCTTGAAGAAAGGCTCACCCAACAATATTTTCGCCCCTGCATGAGAGGGCGAAAAATAATTTCGGCCCGAACAAGGCCCGGCCGAAAATCATTTCCGGTCGCACCTTGTGCGGCCGAAAAAAATTTTCGGCCCTGCATGAGAGGGCCGAAAATATAGTTCACCGGCGCTGTCCCGACCAAAATCTTAAGTCGGCCGAAACTGCGACGGTCGAAATTTTATTTCGACCCTCTCATGCAGGGCCGAAATTGTAGTTCGGCCGCCTCTAAATGGGGCCGAAATGTCTGTTCGGCCGTGTCATTTTTTTTTCAGACGAGGAGAGCGAAGTCCACATCCCGGAGAATTTATCGGCGACGGGGTAAACTACAGTGAGCATTTTCGCAGAGGAGGACGATTTCCGACCGACATGGAAGCCATTAACTCCGCGAAAGAAATGTTGGTACTTCAGCAGGGGCCTCTCCTGCTCACCCATCGAGATGCGGGGCGCGATGTGCCCCAGATAACTAGGGATCACCTCATCGTCTTCTGGACCACCGGGCTGTGGCCCGCGCACCCTCCAGGAATAACGAATAACGCAAAAATAAAACTTAATTTCTTTTACGTATATTAGACACGCATCGCATGTCAGTTTATAGAGGAGAACGAAATTACCTGAGGAGGCCGGGCACATCGTCATCGGATGACTAAACGATGTTACATCATCCGGCACGTCATCATCGCATATGGACTGAGAAGCAGCCGCTCGCTGCCGTCTCTCCTCCTCCCGTTCTCTACGAACGGATGTGTCAACGCCGCGCGTCCTCGTGTGACGCTTCCATATCCCTCCAACGGGGGGGATCTACTGCTCCCTCTGAGTAGGGACTTCCCACTCCGAGTCTGCAATTAAATATATATTTACAAAACAAAAAGATGGGCGGCCGATCAGTATTTTCGGCCGCCACTGCCCCGCCGAATGGCGATGCCGGCCGCCGCCCTGCACGACCGAAGCTTGATTTCGGCCGGCGCTTGCTCGGACGAAAAAAAATTTCGGCCGCAAACAAACACGGCCGAAATTATGTGTCGGCCGTCACTTGTTGCGGCCGAAATTTTGTTTTGGCCGTGCCGAGTTTCGGCCCTAAAATTCGTTCAATCGGCCGTTTTTTTAAGACTATTTCGACCCGTGTTTCGATAATCCATCTACGTACAAATGATTTTTTACAACATTTACTTACTAGTCGTGAGAATAGACCCTTTCCCTTTCTCTGTCCCTGTCGGCGATCCATTGCGGTTTGAGTATTTTCTGTCTTTTAGTCTGATTTGGATGTATGATTTGGAAAGTATTGTGTGAAAAGGACTTTAAATAGAAATTTTTATTGTTTATATAGTTTATTCTTTTTAAATTAATTTAAATATCATAAGGGCAATATCGTCTTTTTCCAGCCCTTTAGGGCCGGTAACAAGTAAATATGGGGCGGTGATTGTAATTCCCTTATGCATATCACTCACTTCGTGGTTTTTCGAAATGATAAAGCCCGTGGTTTATCATATCTAAGGGATTCCTCGCTTCGGGCTGAAGAAGCAATGTCACTCAATCATTATCGAACGCACTGCAATCTCTTTCTGTTAGTGATTTTATTGTACGGTACTTCCTTGTGGTTTAACGAATGTTGCATCGTACCCCAGGCAGCAGTTTTTGCCCGAAATTGGATCACACGCGCTCTTACTGCATGTGGGTAAGCTTGAACCATATTATTTACTGTAGAATGACCAGAATAACCCAAACATTCACCTTATTTTCAAATGATAATCCAGGCCATCAGTTTTTGCCCGAAATTTGGATTACGCGCGCTCTTATACGCGCTCAAATGACCATATTATTTACTGTTAAATGAACAGAATAACCCAATTATTCATCTTCTTTTCAAATAATAACCCGAGGCAACAGTTTTTTATGCTAGAGAGGGTCAGGGTTATCATTTGAAAGAAGGTGAATAGTTGGGGTTATTCTGATCATTTAACAGTAATAATATGGTTCAAGCTTAACGCACCTGCAGTAAGATCGCGTGTAATCCAATTTCGGTCAAAACTGCTGTTAGGATCGGCGTGTGTGTTTAGAGGGGGTGAATAAACACTTCGATATTTTTTTGTTCTCAACGGTTAAGGTTAGAGACCGATGTTTGATATGTTGTGAGTATGTAAGTGCGGAAGCGAGACCGTTCAGTTTGGGACTGAGACCGGTTCTGCGATGTGTTGTGTGAGTGTTTGTATGCGAAAAACACAGCGATTTGTTATGGAAGTTCGGAGCTAAAAAGATCTCTTACATCTCCCCCTTTCCCGCAAGAAAGGCTATTCTAGAAGATTCGGTTTTGATTCAACCCCCGTTGTATAACCTTCATAGCTAGACTGACACATATAACCCCCGATTATACTTGCTAACTAAACTCCTAGACACCACAGCTAGGCAGCTTTTTGCAGTCCGTATCTTTCAAGAGCTTTTTACAGTCCATTAAAAAACTCACTCACTAGCCCAGCAGGTTTCGTGCAGTGAGGACGACACTTATTCTTTCTCTCACAAAAGAGCTAAATGCTTGAGCTAAATCTCCTCATAATAGTTTCTTTGTTGAGTGTCGTAACCATCTCCAGCTGGCTTACCTCTTATTTATACTTGAAGTCTGAGCTTGTAGCCGTTGTGAGATGGTTCTGAGCACCGGACATTACGTGAAATGTTCTTTACCCAAAATGGGTATTGTCCGGTCTTCACTGCGTTTGCGCCGTGCCTTCTGGTTTTTCTTATTAAGCTTGGTTAGACTTCGACTTGACATTGCCTTGCAGCCATAAATTAATGTGTTCGTCAGGAGTCTTCATTTTGCCGCCCCTTGAATGATGTTTGAATTCTTTGTCCACCGTGGCATATACAGTATCATTTCTTCCAATCTTCAATGCGTTTTTCGACAGTTGCTTTATCCGGTTTATAATAGCGCTTGTGAACGGTTTATTTAGTATCCATCCGGTTTCTCTTAGGTCTAACCGATATACTTATTAAGTTAAGCTCAATTTCCAAAATTATTAATCTTAATATTATTAAATTCACGATTTCTAGCAACTTTCTGCCCGGGAAGTACGGTGCAACATTAGTTAAACCACGAGTACTGCCGTACAATAAAAAAACAACAGAGGTTTATGTGCATTTCGACAAAACCACGAGGAATGCACTTTAGCTAAGGTTTTAAAAACCGGACCGGACCGGCCGTTTCAGGCCGGAAAACCACTGAACCGGCCGAAAATCGGTCCGATTCCGGTCCCGATTGAGTCTATTAAAAAAAAAGAAAAAACGGAATAAGACTGTATAGGAAAAGCAAATGAAAGAGTTTATAGATGTTTCCACATAGTCCAGCGGTAATGTAGTGGACTTGCAAGAAAATGGGCTGAGTTCGAATCCCATGGACCGTTTTTTTTTTTTCTAATAATTAACTAATAGATCAGATTTTTCACATTATTCACTTTTGACCCAACTTTTATAAATTTATTTCTGTAGCCCTTGGTATAATTAATACTACCATACAATTTTTTTATTTAATTTTGACCCTCAATTTTATAAAATTCTAATATAGAACAAAAGTTACTAAATAAACATCTATATAATTTATATTACTTGAATGATTCAATCCACCCAAGTATATATTAAATATATTTAATATACTTGTTTGACTCTGGTTTGATTTCTGTTTTATACCGTTTAAACCAAAACCTTAAACCCTAAAATTTCCGGGAGGTTCAAAAACCCGATTTTTAACCACGATTTTTCCTTTAATATGAGTAATTGAATATGTAAATTATTCCGGTAATAAAGGAGAACAAATCAACATCACCAAAGCATGTCGGTGGGGCCCACATTCCCCGGCGACGACTCTCCGTGTCGATATCCTCCCTCTCACTACAATTGATTGATCATTCAACAAATCAAATCAACACGAAAAGCTTTCCTAAACTCGCCTGAAATCGACACCTTTTAATCGGAGAACTCGAGCCGTAACCGTGAGAGAGAAGCCACGGAAAGCTGAGCTCCGTGCGTAGGAATACTCTGATCGATCGTCGGCGTAAAAGATGGAGAGTTCGAATGGGTTTTTAGATAAATTTTCGGCACACGGCGTGTTTGTTCTTCGCAGCGAGACGTCACCTACATGTGGAATGATTATCGCCGCTCTTCTTCAATATTGCTTGATAGATTCTGTATTTCAGTTGAGAAGCACGAAATTAGATTGATGTTTGAATAGAATATACCATACTCTTATGGTGGATGATATGATTCAAGGCCTAAAGAAGAAACAATAAAAAAATCGATATCTCGGACAGGACAGTTTTTGTTCTTGCACTGTTGTAAGCGTACGTGGCTTAGTTGGTCGATGGTTCAATTTCTACTACTCATTTTTCTGAATAATCAATTTATGAGAAGTTCAAGTCTTGCAGCACAAGAAAAACCTTTTTACAGTGGCCTTCTATGTTCGATTGAAATGAGGCTGAATAAGACAGGAAATTTGGTCCCTGCTGAGAGTTGTGTTAAGGATTCCTTAAAAACTGTCCATATTTTTAAAACATTTACTTGTTAATTCAAGCAGCTGTGGTTCGTGTGGATACGATTTGAATCTGAACTCATCGAGCCGTAACACATCGACCATCGGTTCCAAGTACAGCAAATCGATCAGAAAAGGGAATATTTCCTTCTTCGCCGTAGATGAAGCAGATTCAATCGAGTCGATAAGTTGAATTGCTTCTTCTTGCCTACGTTCATTCCCGACGCTTCTTTCCCCACAGACAAAGCTTTTGTGTCGGAATGTGGACCTGCATTGGAACTGCTGAGATGTCAGCGCTTCTTCTTACGACCTTATAACAGATGGATCAGCTTCGCCTCAGACGCCGAATCCTCTTGTAAGAGAAAATACGACATCAGATTCGATCTTTGCAGCCTTCCTCGGCTGGGCTCGGTACGCTTTGCTGTAAGTTGAACGGTTTTTGTATGTTTCCATTAACAGTTGTAAAAATAATATGTTTTTGTAGTTCTACTTCTTGTAATGATTTTACTACCTCCCTCTTCCGACATTAATGAGTGAAAAATTGTGAATCAAAGCATATATTCTATGTGCTGTGGAAGTGAAAATCATGAATGCCTATGTGTCCGAAAAATCTGGATTGAATCACATGGGATAGATATGGTAATGCAGAAATAATTCGATATGACAAGAACAGAGGGTAAAGAGAAATACTTGATAAGGTAGTTGTTTGTTATCCTTACTTTTTCGATGTATTTGACAGAAAAAACAATAATGTTCCTTTGTTGAAGCTTTCTTGAATTCACATTGCGATAAAAAGAAATAAATTTAACGGATCGAAAGCAAATAAAGCGCTGCACTTTGTCATGCAAAAGCCGTTCTTTTTTTTTTGTCCCGGTATGGGTCCTCGATATCTTCCGAAATCTCATTACATTAATTTGTTTCGGATGAAAGATATCACTGCGATTACAATCCTACACAAAGGAAATAGACGATTATCCGATAGTTTTTTGTTTATCGCATCGCAGGTTTGCCTTGTAGACTTGCCATTTTGTGCGACTCCATTGAATTTCTGAAAGTTCGTCCCACCTCACTAAAATTATATGTCAGAAAACGCACTTTCCCTTTAGATTTCTTGTACTTGTTCTGATAAAATGTCAAATTCATGTTATATGTACTATATACTACTCGTCCCACTTTTTCTTCCCATCGTTCGATTTGGGCGTCCCAAATAATTCTTCTCATTTTCTATTTTTGGTAAAAAAAATTCGGATGTTGGTATTGGCACCCCTTTGGGGGTGCAAAAAACTGGGAAATTGTAAAGCTTTTTAATTGTTCTTTGTTTCATCAATTCTAGCTTTACGTATTACTTTTATTAAACTTTATTTCATTAATAATGCTTGATCAACGCTCTTATTTACCAGCTTTCAATAAATATTAATTAATTACTTATATGTGAAGTTAAATATGCACTCTAACACTTAAAAATAAATATATTTTAAATTATCAATATTATCAAACCTTCATATAAATATTTCAATACACAAGAAGATTTAAATAAAACCAAGGTTAATATCATATCTACAACTACTGCCTTTTAATCTTATACAATTTTGTTTGATAAATGTGTAAAAAAATATAATATAAATACTACTTAAAATGTGAGTAACTTAATTGTGTAAATGAAACAGTTTAAATAAAAGCAAGATTTAAATGTGATTACTTAATTGTGTAAATGAATAGTTTAATATTATTTCATAGTAACTACACATGTAGAAAAAACCGAGATTAATATCAACTATTGAATTTTAATCTTGCAACTTTAGCTATAAATGTGTGAAATACAATTTAAATAAAACCTAGAATGTATATTATTTAATTATGTAAATGACTACTTTAATTCATTGTAACTAAACCGCAAAATTATCTACAAAAAAATAAATAAACAATAAGAAGCGTAATTAAGCAAAATAAATACAATAAACGTAATTAACATTAGACTGGAAGTACGGCCATTTGGTGGTCTTGAAATTTGAAAGATTTTCACTTTTGTAATCAATTTTAAGTTATAATTAATTAGGGGGTGCATAGAATTCCCAAAAATTATTCCACTAATTAAACTAATTACACCATTAATATAAAAAAGTCTACTTGATTTGCGTGTCTACTAATAACTTTTCTCTCCTGTACATCAAAAGTTGTACTATACTATTAAATAATGTGTTTCTAAATTTCGTATCCACTAATCTTGGGAAGAAATAGCCGGGACAGCGGATATATGTTTGATCTCTGATGCCATACAAAGTGTCAAATACAATACAACAGTCCCAAAACCTATGTACGATGATAGCATTTGTAATAAAGGTACTTCGCAGCGATATATCACCACAAAACGCATCTCTTAACCATTAACATATCTAAATGCAAGTTTGTGATAAAGATCTAATATTTGACTATACATATACCAGCACCTCAATTATGTATAGCTTCTCAATCACATTTCACCTCCAAAAACCCTTCTTTCAAAGTTGATTCTTTGTCGTCATGGTCTTTGAGTCAACATGCTGGCGTATATTGATTGCTTTTGCTATTAGATCTCTTCCATTTGATGAGTTGGAAAAGACGGCCAATCCTCTTCCGCCACCTCATCGCCTGTCGTGGTTTTGTGTGTTCTATGACAGTCTTGATCTTCGAAGCCTTTTCAGAATTATTATTACTCGGATTCAGTGATGAAACGCCATGTCCTTCAAATTTGATTGATATAAACGATTCTGCCATGGGAGAATTATCCTTTGCATTCAATATATGCAAAAAGTAACGAGTAATTGAGAAATAAAGAAAATCAAGGAGTGAAGAAAGAAAGCAAAAGTAACTAACCTTCTTGACTTGTTGATGAACTATCACCACAAACAACCTCAGACTTCTGCTGCTTAGTGTCCAAACGAAGCAAACTTGTAAGAGCAGAAATCTTAGGCAAAGTCCTCTTCGATGAGATCCCATAAATCTTACTTGTTCGGCACATACGATGATGTTGCCTTTGCTTTGAAGCTAAAACCACCAGCTTCTCATCAAGCACAAAGCACAGACACCAATAACCATTTCCTTAGGGTGTAAACAGCACCACGTTCTGCTTTCATATTTATCATCATTGTACATTTTCTTCATTTCCTTCTTGCAATTATTTTTCTACTCCTCAATTTCTCGGTGCGTATTTTGGTTACAAGAAGCAAGCCAACGACCGGGCTACTTACATATATAGGGCTCGTTTGATATTCTTGTTTATGGGTTACATGGGTATAAGTTATTGTGTGTGGCTATATAACGATTTTGTTGATATTGTATTTTAACATGTTTGATATGTATGTATTAATTATTTGTGTAGTGTTTGATGCGTAGTGTGTGAGACGTTAGGCGACAGAAGTAAAAATAAATAGATATATGAGGTCTTTACTAATAAATACCTACATGTATAAAAACTTATAATTTATTATCCGGCCAGGATTTTTTATGTGTAGGTACCTAACAGGATAATTTTTTTGCACATAGGTACCTGATCCGCCGCAGGTACACCATACAACACATTCGGTACTCTTTTTTAACACATCGGGTACCCTACATATGAAAATGGTACGCCGTATTAGCATATTTAAGTACACCTATTTAAAATATCGACACGCCGTACGAACACATTTAGGTACCCTATATCAACAAGGGGTGAGCAAATTCGGATATCCGAATTCCGGATATTCGGATACCTCAAACTATAAACAGCATCCGCTCTGAGTCAATTCGGATATCGGAAAGCGGGTATCCGAATCCGATTTTAGGTGAATTTTTTATATTATCAATAAAATAATTCCCTTTTTTAATCGGATATCCGAAGTTTTTTGTTTATTTGGGCGTTGGGCTTTTTTGTGGGGCTATACTTTTTAATTTATATTTTTACAAAAAATTAAAACCGGATACCGGATATCCGAGAGTTTTACCTTGGGCGTATCGGAATCCGATCCGGTTCACCTAAAAGAAATGCGGATCGGATATCCGATCCGGTTTTTTAAACCGATTATCCGGTTTTCCGGATTTTGAAAACCGGTATCGGATCACAATTCGATTTTCGGATATTTTGCTCACCCCTAATCAACATATGATACGCCATACACACACAGGAAGGTACGACATGACATAAAAACTGGTGAAAATTAAATCAGATACCTATCTGCAAAATTTTCTGACATGAGTACGTGTAAAAATTTTATTCAATTTGATATTTTTGTGCTAATGTCCGTAGATATATTACCAATTCATTAGTTAATAAATAAATAAAACCGGCACACATTCTTCAACTTGGTTAACAGAATTTTCTAGACGAATTTATCTTTAACGATCCTTGAGGTGACAGTTAAAAAGTGAAGCACACGCCAAAGTCAGATATTCCTAGATCCACCTAACTTAGCTGAAGTAATGATAATCGCAATGCACATATCAATAACAGATTTCTCGACTACCATTTAAATTTCACAGAACAAAGGTAGTTTAGATTTTTTTTTGTTCTGTTATCATGAAATGAACTTCTCTTCAACGATACATTTTTCACATAAAAGGGAAATACCGGTACTTGATAGAATGCTTTAATTCATCTCCGTGTTTTCTTCTGTATCCGAAGAGTTCTCTGCAATGCAAAATATAAGACAGCTTATGTTATGTGATGTATATATAAATATCGTTATCTCAGACAGCAGCAAAGCCTTACATTCATTTCGATGACTTTGGATCTTTGAAGCCTCAAAATCATCTTTGCTTCTCTTCGATTTTCTCGCTGCTAGGGAAATCATATGAAAATCGAAGACTTTCAACGAATATATATTTTTCCAAAAGTAGGAAAATTTTACCAGCACGTGAGATTTTTTTTGCACCCACGTCACTGTCATTTGGCACGTCTTTTTTCCCACGAAAGAGGCGTGGATCAATAATCTTGGGTCGAACCTTTGGTGAAGAGTCGCCAGCATCGTCACTTTGAATACCAAAGACAATGGTCGACAAAGAATATTAGAAAATGATAAGGAACCATGATCAGAAAGAAGGTAAGACTAAATATAAGATGATAGAATCTTTACATGGATTGTAATGTGAAATCATCCTGGTTCGTGCTGATGTGCAGCCAGAATGATCCGCAGCTCTTGAGCGATGGCTGTAAAATTTTCAGGTCAGTTTCTAAGCTTTCTGATGAAAGGACGATCTATTATGGATTCTCCAGCAGCTGTCTCTTACCTTTTTCCCAAAGGAGACCGAACTCTGACATGCCGTCCCAGTAATGCTTCGCCATTTCCCATCGTAATCTGTGTTCCGTGGTAGATATAAGAAACCATAGGGACAAAAAACTAGGAAAGAATGGGAAGAACCTAAGACATTTTAGAAATATTCTCATGTAGATGACCACTTACATTGGAGCTACAATCACTAATTTGGTCATTAATGCTGGGCCTCTTGCTTGATTCAGTATCAGCACCATTGCAGGCATTGCTATTTTTGGAAGTTATATTTTCTTCTCCAGAATAACTTTTAATGACTTTTTCCCTGAATAGCGAAGGCTTTTCCATCACAATTTCATCAGAGGGTGTGGCTTTGGCATTTGATGTCCGAGGAGCGTTTCTGCCCCCTTTCTTCCGATTGCCTGCTTTGACTTGTAAAACGCGGGATGGCATTTTATAACTCAAGGAAACCCTTTCATCAGGCTGATGTGAGGTTTCTGTATGCATCCCATCAATTTGCTCTTTACCTTGGTGAACAACACAACGGCACCAGATTTTTCTGATGCACTATTTCCACTGCCGATCTGAAGAAATACAACGTTGTTGCTGGGAACATATTAGCGGCATCTAATCACTTGCACAAGTAAAATGAAATAGAGCATACCCTGGTCGATAGCAAGACAAACTACCAACTTCTTAGCAAAGCTTGCATAGTCTTTGCGATCGATCGCAGGGTAAATAGTAGCCTGTAGAAAAGCTAAAGATGTAAAAAAATGGAAGGATGATGAGGATTTCTATACAATTAAATTAGAATCACAGCAGTCAGCACCTGTCTAGTCTGAGAAGCACCACTCTTATAAAGTGAAGATGGAAGCATTACCAACCCAGGCAAACATGATGCATGTCTTTCATTGTTAACTAGAGAATTTAGGATGGATATTCCAATGTCTGCCAGAAAATGCAGTTTCTGCAGTGCATAAATAAGAGTGAAATTGTAATGATCCCACCTTTTGCAAGTAAAAACTGAAATTATAACTTTCGAGTTCCTCCAAATAAGACGTTTAGTCTATTTACAACAGTGAAGAGTACATACTGGAGTCATCTGATCATCAATGGCATCCTCCGTCCGTTTGATTACATTAAAATATTTCGCAATGTTGGCAACATGTTACATGCAATATCCATACCACCACCAGAGCAACTTTCTGTAACCAATGCTTGCAAGGTGACGAAGAGGGGACTGCTCCACATAGAGAATATCACGTTTAAAAATTGAGATTGGTCAGCAGCCCGTTACCAACTACATATTCTTACTCATGAGCCTCACAGCTAATAAAAAACGACGACATGGTGGTACCTTAGAAATTGAGCATACACTTTCTCACTTTGACAATCAGGGGCCGGGAAATTAGAATCGTGAGCAAGAATATGGATCAAAAACACCACAAGGTATACAGGATTATTAACTCCTTGCATATGAGTCACTTTACCATACATCTGAATAAAGTCTACCAGATATTTTGATGCCTACGACGGTACCACAGAGGGTAAATATTCAGTCAAGCAGTAAAGAGTGATAACATAGGGCTTCCTTAAAGAAATGCACTTACATCACTGCGTATATCTTCAACGGGATCCACAACAGCAAAGGAAAAGGCACACACATATCTACATGGTAGACATCGATTAATCAATAATTTATGGATCTTGTGGACAAATGATCGGCGTACGCATGAAGATTGATCCTGAAGTAAATAATAAAGACAACGAATATTAGACAGATCCTGATAGCATGTCGGCATCTCGATGAAAATGGAAGTGTAAAATATTTTAAAATTACATAAGGTGTGTGTTTCGACAAACTTGTCAGGCAGATCCTAAACTGACTGAAAAGGTAAGATTTAATTTAATAATAGCATTAATATGCATCTAGAGATTGAGATATGCTAAACCATAAACTTCAATTAGTGAGGGAAAATGTCACTTGAGATAGAGTGGCGTTGCCATTGATAATAATCATTTGGATAAGCAATGACCCTCAACCTTGACAGTTGATACTGTTAAGAGGTATATTTCTGGAGATATATATAAATCCCATTTTCTTGAAAGGTGCAGGACAGACTTGGCTGCAGCTGATGGAATGCAATTGCGGTCCTGTTCACTGGAAGTAACCATAACTAGGAGTAATTTATTGAAATTTTAAAACCAGAAAAGAAATCATCGATACTGAAGAAAGAAAACGCTTTACCAAAGGCGTTTAAAACCCATGAGCTGTAAGATGCTATACAATCAATTAAGAGATGCACTCACATTTCTTAAATTTCAGGCCTCGATAACATTACAGATTCAAGCATCCATGCAGACCAACAACAGAGTTATGGATCACCAGACTTGGGTTCAGCACTTAATTAACAGAGCTTTTACGTGAAACACAAAAGGCAGCTGAAGCAAAAGAGAAAGAAATTGGAGGGCATCTTTTCAGTCCTCTAGGTCATTGAGCTCATGGAAATAAACTCTCCTTCAGCAACAAACTGAGTACAGTTGCATATGTCATATAGTAACCGGTAATTTAGCATTTAGTAAATCAAGCAAAGATGACCTACACGTAAATATAATGCAACGAATTGGTCAACTAAGTAGTGAATTCTTTTGCGCTTACCAATATTTGTTACTAGCAGAAAATTCCTTATTTAGTAGCATCTGGTGAATAATATCCAGCAAGAAACTGATTGAGCGATAAACACGAGTGTCTTTGTGTGGCAAAAAGATCCTGACAAGTGCTTTAAGCCCAAAAACCTGAAGAAAGACTTAGAATTGAAGGAAAGGAGACATCTAATTTGGATAATCAAGAAGGAGAGATACTATGCATGTGCTTTGACAGAACAGAAAACTACTCAATAAAGAGATGAAAAAGCTTACGGATATTCAACCAATTGCTAATGTTAAATTCGTTAACAGACCTAAGCAATATCTTAAGGCTGAACGCCATTTGCGCAGAGCAAAAAAACGTAATTTCTGGACCACCATCCCAGAAATCCACAAATCAATTGATTTCTTCAGATTTTTACTAACTACAAAGAATGTCGTGGACGGCCGTGAACTAATTTGCATCAGAGGAGTTCTAATGTTTTGGATTTGAGGGCTTCGATGGAGAACTTATCAACCCCATTCCGCCCAAATTGACAACCACCTAAAGTACACTGTGAAGAAATACACTCACCTTTAACTTACAAGAGCGGCACCACTGTGAAGTTGCATCGACAAAGTTTAAATCTTTTGAAGCAAGAACCTAATTATAGAGAACCGAACCAGCATGAACAAGAAAAAATTCATGGGCGACCATACACAAATTGTGTGCATGACATAAGAAGAAACAGTATACATAAGAGAAACTCACATCAACATGTCCTTGAAATATTTGTTCCACGATAAATTGCGTAATATCCTTTTCATGCGGTGTTTCAAATGCTGAAACAAAGTGTTGTGCTAGGCATCCTAAGGACTGCAACACGGTAGGGATATTTTCTCTTTTGGATAGCGAATGCAAGAGAACCTGTGCACCAAGCATTGGCCAAGATTAATAGTGACAGCAGTCAGCGATATTTGTCAGCAAACAGGCCAGGAAGAATTAATCTAAATCTACCTTGTGAAGTTCCATGAGATGCAGATAATCAGATGATTCAGATAAAGCAGAAACTACCGAAACTGCAAGCTTTGCCTCCTTACGGCTTCCCTTCAAACATAAGTTCTGTAAACAATAATAGACATCCCTGCATACAAAGAAATACAAAATCAAGTTCACCTAAATTAAAAAGTGATAATTAATGAGCAAGAAACAATGTCCGCTTTAAAGAAAGGGAAGTGATACGCAATCATGTACTACAAATAACCAGAAAGAACAGGTTAAGTTGAAAACTAATGAGCAGAAAAATCCATGAGGTTCCTCGTGATGATAGAAAATATCCATCGAAAATCCCCGAAAAACATGGCTTAGCAATCAAATAAGTTTGACAGTTGGATAACTGGATCAGGAAGGAATCCCATATAGATGACATAAGGGATTTACAGTAGTAATTGACATTGACCACGTTACTAATGCTAAAAAATGTTTAGAATAAGAGTCAAACTTGTTTCTCGTACAACAAGGTCAGAAAAGAGAAAGGTAGCTCACACTTCAATTCTTATGATTAAAGCTGCATGATTTTGGTGAAGAAGATTTAAAAATATTGCTCATCTTCCACTGATTTAAGGAGCAGCTTTGTCTGCACGCTAAGAACGAGAAAAGACGATTATCTAGTCCTACATTCACCTTAGTTTTACAGGCAACCGACACCCTTCTGCAACCAACAATTCCATTAGCTGCTCATCAAAAGCTATCTTCTTTTCTGATAATAATTTCAGAAACTGCTCCTCGGAACCTCCAAGGAGTGAGGGGAAGGCACCAACAATAGTCTATGGAATATAGAACCAAAAAAATTTCACGAATAAGTATTAAGTCCTATAAAAGGCAAAGGTAACTATGACATTCAAGGATAGGACAGCCAACTGTAGAAGCAAGCATATACAACTCACGAAGTGTGAGCAAAACTTCTATTTATAGGAAATAATACTCACCAATAGTAGTTGACAAAAATGATTGTCTGAAGACTGCAATCTGGCTTTGTCGTTCGCAAGAAAATCCATGATACAGAGGACATGCTTGGTGCTAAATATATTGAAACAGTACTTTGTATAAAGTGTACCAAAGAAGTCAGAAAGCTCATTTCCACCACCAAGCTCTCTCAAGTATTGTTCCTGGTAAAATAATCTTTCAGTGCAATTTAATGAAATTGGGAAAAAACCCTAAACCCAGATGGAAAATTCATAAATGTAATAAATGGACCTAGATTAGCACTTATCTACATTTGCGTATAAAATCTGCAATAAGGCAAACTGATGATTCGTCGAAATTGCGATGAATCATGAAACAAGTGCATATGTAAAGAGAATGAGATGGCTCTTGACTTCTATATTAATTGGCCAGATAACGAAAATGCCAGCACGTGGTACTGGCATAGCCTAATAAGTGATATGTACTGTTTCAATTCAACTGCATATTTCCTGATAAATAAATGTGACTCGCTCCAACATATAAGATCAGACTCCATAGAAATTTAACAAAATAAATACGGTATGGGTAAAGCAACAATGACCTCAATGATCACATGCGAGATTCTCTTTTCTCTGGGAAACAAAAAAGCTAAAAGAGCAAATATAGCGAAGCCGCACATTGCAAAGGGTGATCGCAATTTATTCTGAGTTTCTGACCTTATCTGCCCCAGAGGAAATCACAGTTTCTTCATTTACCAAATGATTTAACACACTAAACGCCGGACGTTCCTTAAGTTTCTGAAAGCACTCTTTAGCTTTTTCAGGCTCAGGGAAGCATGCGGACATTTTCATGACCAACGACTCCATTTTCCTTTCAGACTCTCCATCATCATTGCTCTGTCAATAAAATGAAAATGTTAAAACACACTGAAGATTACTAGCAAGTTGCACATGTTAAAGGGTGGAAAATAAATAGAGCCCCTCTAAAAGCTGAAAATGGATGTAGAGAAACTTTAGATGACCATATATTTGAATACATATCATTTTTTCCATATACAATGAAAACCAGACGTAAACTTTAGTTAACACCTGCGTATGAATGCCATACCTCTGGTCTTTTGCACAGATTCACGTATTCCATCACTCCATTTGTAATCTGCAGGTGACACCAAAGTTAGAAAACATGCATCTGGCCGTAAAAATAAGAAAACCAGTAATGACGTAGTAACACCTGCGTTTTTGAGATAAAATAATTTTCAACGCTTTAAGATGCGCTTGCTTGAAGACTGAGAACAAATACACCCAATGTCTTATTTGTTCCTCTACCGACAGAGAAGAGGGGAAAAGATCAGCCAACAAAATCTCCATACTCTGAGGCCTGCTTTCAAGAAAATCCTATCACTGGATTTCAATTATAGATGCACTGTTTTCAAATTAACAAACCTGTATTCCAGACACCCCCTTTCATAGCAAAGCATCAAAACCTTGCAAGGGATCTCTTCAATATCTCTATTTAGCAACACATTCTCCACTTCACACCTAGCGCAGTAGACATGGTATAGTTCTAACAACACTTCTTCAAGGCCTTACTTCTGACTGAAACCTAGATGATTAAAGTAAAATCAGAATGGAAATGCTAAATTCAGGAGACAAAAATATATGAAAGACTTGTGAAGCTGAACCTTCTTATCACGTAGTCTTTCCAATGCTTGAGTTACTAAATCAGACAATTCAAGATCGAAGTTGGCCTTAGCTAGTTCACACACCATGTTCACTGATTCTGCCCTCACTTTATCATCATGGTCTAAGAGTCGGCACCTAATGGCATCTGGAAACCCAAAATAGATCAAACAATAACTGGCCAAAAAAGGAAGAAAAACTAGACCAACGAAGCTACACATCCACCAGCAACTAAACTCACCAAGAACTTTTTCCGGTGAGACATTGTAGAGTGCTTTGGCACAAGAAAGAGCAGAAAGCCTGACATCAGCAGATTTATCAGAGAATCTATTCAGCAACTCAACAAATATATGTGGATATTCACGTGCTATGTTTGGGCCTGGCAATGATAGCAGCTTTCTGATTAAATTAACAGCTTTAATTCGGACATCAACCTGATCAGTCTGCAAGAAGAGCCAACATGTTACTTGTGCCAAATAAAAAGTCACGTAAAAAGATAATATAATAGCACGTGTTAAATACTGAGAAGGAAAGAAAATTTGTCATGCTAAACGCTGCCACATCGTTTGCAGCAAAATAAAGCCTAGGGAACTGAAAAAAACACCATTATCACGATGGCAAGACAGGCATTATAGTATCGAACAGAGTTAAGAGATTACTAACCATTAATTCATGTGTCAAATTAGGCATGAAAGAAAGAAGCACTTGAGGAGCAACTTGGAACACTTCAAGTATAATATTGTGATAAAATCCTTTAACGGGACTCGCACAAGCATCTCTGTTTGATACGCACGTTGTCAGGAACAGACATATGAGGTGCTACAAGATTCTGACCACCATCTCGTAGGACAGATGCAGCCAATCGAAAAGAAGCTGGTGATACACCCTGAAAGAAGTGAAAGTGAAAAGGTATGGAATAGGTTGGACAACAAGGAAAACTATTCTGAGTATGGATAGGCTGGACATCGTAATTGAATTCTCAGCATAAAACTATTTTTTGCAGACCATATTTTGCAATGACAGCAGCGAGACTACTTGACATTAACCTTTCGGTCTCTGAGAATATTCTGCAAAATGAAATCCAGAAGTGACTGAGACACATTCCTTCCATATAGATGACGATCGGAACCAGCTTTCTCCAGGATCAGTGCCATCATGGATGACATTGAATTTACCACATTTGAGGATGGTCTACCCTACAAATAAAATGATGCAAGATATTTTAACTTCTCAACAACATAACATATTCCTATTTTAAGATTCAACAATATTCATCAGATTTGAGTTGAGTCTATGCAAAATACTTGAGTTTAGACTTTAGAGACATCAAATGGGACTAATGATAATTTAATGATTCAAAATACAGGATCCTACTCAAGATCCCGGAAGCACTTCAATAACAACTATCTGGACGTGCAATGTAAAAAAGGGAGGTCACATACTAGTATTCATAAACAAATGTATAACTTCAATGTTCAAAAGCTCGTTACATTTAGAGGTTGCGTGAAACTATAGTGGAGTCCAGTAAACGTGCATCACTGTTAAATGCAGAACACGAGCTATTAATTAATATTAAGGACAGAAAATCTATCAGAAAAGGAACAAACCTCACAACATTAAAAAATCTTCGAAACATCTTGAGGGCCAAATCATTGCATCCATTCTCTAGCATGTGTACACAAAACCCACATTTGCAACTATCTCCAATAACTTGGCTCTGGTATAAAAATACGCGCTAGTGGTGTCACCAAGGTCACCAAAAAATCTAAAAGAAGTACAAAAACATCCTGTGAAATAAGTGAAGAGTATTATGTTCCGAAAAGTTCCTCCTCATTTCAAACATATAAGAGGCTCAATCAAACGTAAAGGAGCAATGTGGAGCCAAAAAAATACCCTAAGATCTTTGCCCGTAAATACGGGATCGGGTGCCAATAGGCATATGGTTTCACAAACGCAGTTGCCAACCAGGAGCTTAACATCCTTATCTTTGTGGAGAAGTAAGCCATGCTTGATGAGAGAAGCAGTCAGTGGCTGAAGTGATGATTTCCGCGACAGTAATTGAGCCTGCTTCATGACACAAAACGTGTTTCCAGCTTGCTGCATGTGATACATCAGTAGCTTAGGTTTAGTCCAGCGATAAAGTAAGAGATAAAAAATCACATCTAAGTAATGATAAAGATTAAGATAATTACGCTCACTGTTGATTTTACCGGTTTGCGATTGCGTCTGCTCCAGGTGAGAAAATGCATCTACAGCTTCCTGCACATTAGATAACCTGGCTTAGTGCAGAAATAAAGTAAATGATAGATAGATATCCTTACATCTAAGTAATGCTAAATATCCATTACGCTCATTCTAATCGAAAGCAAATAAATGCTCTCACAGGAGAAAGTTGCCTTCATAGTGTCCCACTCCCATACCGGAGGAAGTTATACATCAGATGATTTCAAACACAAACCACTTTAAATCTCCAACTTAGATGAGCCGATCACTAGCACACGTTAGTTGACGCATCGCCGCATTGTTATCACCAAGTATCAAATTGAAACAAATGTACATGACATCGAATCAAATACGACCAGGACGATCGTAGCAGACAAATATTCGAGAAAGGAACGTAAAAGAAGATAGAATCTCTGTACGCAGAAAGAAAGTCTTAAAACATAATTCAAATAAGGAATCGTCAAATGCTCAAATCAACACAGTCAGAGCACAGAACACAATATAGCTGCATATTTTTCTCGTAACGTCCAACCTAGTGTTTATCAGGCGTGGAGAAAGCAAAATAAAGCAGTAACGACGCAAACAGTACTTCAGCTAAGCTTACTTTAAGCAGCCTGTAGTTTTGTAAAACCCCGAGCCTTTTTCCAATTCGCTCAATGACCTTCTTCGCGTCTTCTTCCTTCTTCTCTGCCTCCGCCATTTTCTTCTTTCGATGATTGAGCGTTTGCGTCTGAGAAGAGAGAGAGAGAGAGAGAGCTAGTGTTGTGTCTTTAGTTTCCCGCTCGACGACTAATGTCAGAGGCGGTTTCAGGAAAATGCAAGGCTTTACGGTAAATTCAGTGAATGATCTCGAATTTTGATCACAGGCTCATATCTAAGGACCCGAATTAGAACCGTTGAAATCGATTCCTGTCCCACTTTATTAAAATATTCTTATGATTATCGAAAAATATACGATATGGATATCAAATTGATCATCATAAAATAAGGAATAAATTGGTTGTGTTTATTTATTTTTATCTTATAAATTACATGAAATAATAGTGATCTATGATTTGGTGGAATATGAATTAAAGGAATTAATAAAAGAAAAAGAAATTTTTGAACGCAGGATTTAAAATTCGCGGATCAGATTATTGGACATAAAGGGGGACAGTAATAATGGGAAAGATGATTTCATGCGAATTAGAACGGTCTGCTCATATATGACATTCATTTCTAGACTAAGGTGCTTTGGTCATGGAAATCGCACGGAAAAGAAAGAAAAATGTGGTGGTACGCATCGATCATTGTATGTAAGGGTCGGGTCGTACAATCGTACTTTTTCTTTTCATTTCCACGCGAATCCACGAACCAACGGAGCCTAAAGGTTGCGTTTCGTCTGTGACCCATTAATAACAAGTTTCAAGCCCATTATAAAATAGACACAGGTTGTCCTATCAAAAGCAAATTTAGCATTACAGTACACTCCTACAAACACAATTAATAAATGACCAGTAGAATTCTAAAAAGACATATTTGCCCCTAATTATTTATAAGCTCTGCCTTCATCTTCATCACCTCAGCATTTTTCTCAGAAACGAAAAGGAAGAATCCCTCTTGCAAAGCATGAAGAATAAATGTTGTAAACGAGATGACCCAAAATCAGAGGAATGTAAAGGAGTGAGCTCGAGGTTTTTGTTACAGTTTATAGGCTCAACAATTGCCAAGAATTTACAGTGTAAGAATCAATCTCAGAACAAAAAAATAGAGCTAATCTCTATACATGAATCAGCAGTTAACTCAAGAACAAGAACTAAACAAAACGGCAAGAAATCTTGAAAAGCACAGCCAAAACCTCTTTCATGGTAGGCCTCAACGTAGGGCTCTCATTCGTACGCCATAACCCGACCTTAAGAACCACCGTATCCTCTCAGTCGGCGGATAGCTCAGCAGGCGTGACTTTTCCTGCTAACATAACCTCTTTCGTTCTTCCCTAATCTGATGGCGGTATGGGGTTTCTGTTAAACTCGTTTCTCTCATCACATCTCTGTCTCTCTTCTCCATCTTAGTCGTCGCCTCCGTCGTGTTTGCCGCCTACCGCCACCGCAGGCATCATCCTTATCACCGGTAAAGACACTAATCCCGGCGATGATGGCAGCGCCGGCGCTTCCTCGATTGCGCAGAAGTAGACAATTAGATGCTTCGCTAATCAGCCGGTGAAGGAAACCGTTCTTGACGAAGTGGGCTCGCGGAGCTTCACCCTCTTCCGTCGTAACGGTAATGCCACTCCAAAATACTATACTACTGCGCCATCACCCCCACTGTAAACCCCAACAAGGTCGTCTGCAGTATGAACGACATCACCGAAATCAGCAACGAAGTAAAGGTCAGTCGTCTGCTAAGAGAGGGGCTGCGAGTAAAAGAAGAAAATGTTAAAATGAATTAGGGCTTTTTATGTTGTATATATATAGCAAGGGCAAAACGTAAAAGGCATCAAACCCAGCTATTTAGAAAATGCTAGATAAAATTATTATACGGATCTATTTGGGATAAATAGTACTAAAGCCCATAACCATATTGGGACTTTCTGTTTTTCATGGGTTATTAATCATTTCGCAACCCATTTAAGAGGTTTATCATATAAACCAAACGCAGCCTAAACTGAAAACCCAATCCAGTAGAAAACGGATTGACGGATCCTTATGCTTTGTGACCCCAACTCGAACCATTGGATCCGATAAGCACAATAGATGGTGTAATTCGGGTGTTTTAAAAAAAATAGCCCTGACTCGGTCAATGATAAAAAAATAGCTTCGTTGCCGTTTTTTGTGAACGACCTTCATTTTAATTAATTGTTAACCATCTTCTTTAAATCCTCGTTAATTAACTAAAAATAATTGAAAAAGAAAAATAAATATACATACAGACGATCTGTATCTATATAAAAAGAAAGGAATCGCCATTTAAAAACGCACAACAACACCTAATAATTATCACAACCACCCAGATAGATCCATCCTTCTTTCTTCTCTTCTCTCTTAGAAAAAAACAGCCTCATTTCGTCACTAGTCGAGCTCAAAGTCTGCGAAACAAGTCTTGAAAAGAAAGACCCAGCTCCGACTCTACAGTAAGTTTTTTTGTTTCGAATTACGAATTGTACCATCAAAATTACGTGATTGTGCCAAAGAGATGATGCGTGGCCATGAGAGTGTCGAATTTCCAGTAAGAAGGTCAAAACTCGTGGTCATGCTTCATGGTACCTGCACGCATCAGATTTGGAGCCCCACGCATAACTTCAGGGGCCCCGTGCATGTTTACATGGTCCTCACACGCTGGTGTGGGGTGCCGTGCGTACAAAACACCGGTCCCGCGCATTATACCAGGGTTCCCGCATCAGTGCAAGGACCACAAACGCTGGTGATGGGTCCCGCGCATCAGCGCATGCTCCGCGCACTAGAGCTGGGTCTTGCGCTGTCAGGAATCGAAACCAAAATCATACACGTTATATGCATTATACGAATATATATATATATATATATATATATATGCGTGTATTTGCATAAACAGTTTCATAGTATATGAATATAAATATTACGAAAGGACTAAGATATAATAAATTAGGACTTCTGAATGAAATTAGTGATATATATGTATGTGTGTGTTTATATATACAAGTGAAGAATGTTTGACGAGAGTGATAATTTGAAGTTTATTAATTCGTGAAGAATGTCAATTTGTGAAGAGGTGGTTTTGTGAAGTGGATTGATTCGTGAAATTAGATTGATTCGTGGAATTGGTGGACAAGTGAAATTAAAAGGATTCGTGAACTTGGATGATTCGTGAAATTGGAAAGGTGTGATGTTAGGAATCCGTAAAGTAGTGGATTATTAAAGTGATTGATGAATCGCCAAAATGTGGAAAGTAATACTATAGTTCACGAATTGATGTCACGAATTAGAACTACTTTGCAAATTGATGTAAGGTCACGAATTGAGAGAGTATTATTTAACTAACGAGCAATGTCACGAATTAAGGGAGGGCATTTCACGAAATTGATCAGTTACTTTATGTTAGAAAGTGGAACCTTAATGTGACATGAACGTGAGAAAAATAATAAATTAATAGAAATGATTGTTAAAGGTGGCTAAAATAAAGACTTGAGTGGGAAACATCGATGTCATGTATTTTAATTTAAAACTAAAGATATAAAGACAAGGGTGCAATAATTGAAACCATTAACACAATTTTTGGAGTGAAGGTTAAAGAAGAGAAGCTCGTAAAATAATCAACAGAAAGCTTAGGAAGGGTATGATCTTTATTCTAATTCTTATGTTTTTAAGTTATGAAATTAGATGTTTTAAGGGTTAGTATACATATAATTCGTAACTATTCATGTCTAATTAAATTGGATTCTGAAAGATTTGAAGAATACGAAACTTTACTCAGATTATGTTTTAAATTACTATTAAGTATATTAAGTTGTATAGGAATCACGAAGGTTGTATAAATATATGTTCTATGTAGTATTAATTTTCGAAGATTTAGAAACTGAATTAGGGTTTATATGAGGTTCTTTTAGTTGTAACTAATCATGATTTTTATCGAAGTTTATAAGGGTTTCCTAATAAAAAGTTCATATCTACTCGTGTTCATGTAAGTTTTAAATGTTCTGGAGAAATTAGATTTGATCGAATGGTTTGAGAGTAGCAATGAAAATATAGTGTTTAAGATAGTTGAAGGAATGGTTCGCGAGTCCTTTAATGAAGTTCGCGAAGTGAAGGTTGTGCGAATTGATAAAGTTGCGAATTGTTAATAGGTAGAAGCCTTGCATAGTTTATGTGGAGTTCGCGAATTGGAATGTTTGCGGGTTGGACAACGAATTCGTGAGTTTTCGAAGTATTTAAATGAAGGCTTTAGAAAGAATTAGAAAAAGATGTTCATATAATAACAATGTTAGTAAGGTCATTTTCGCAAGTAACTGTTACATAATTAAATTGTTGGAATTAGATTGAGAAACTCGAATCATGCAGACTTTTGAAAAACTTGAGAAGAACTAATGATAAGTTTCGAAAAACTCAAGTGGGGTCAAAAATATTTAATTTAATGTCAAAATA